>WNGS01000024.1:72467-84789 GCA_020271785.1 Procambarus virginalis
ACAACACTTGGGTAACTACACTTGGTAACAACACTTGGGTAACACACTTGGGTACTACACTTGGGTAACAACACTTGGGTAACAACACTTGGGTAACAACACTTGGGTAACTACACTTGGTAACTACACTTGGGTAACACACTTGGGTAACTACACTTGGGTAACACACTTGGGTAACAACACTTGGGTAACAACACTTGGGTAACTACACTTGGGTACAACACTTGGTACACACTTGGGTAACTACACTTGGTAACAACACTTGGGTAACTACACTTGGTAACTACACTTGGGTAACTACACACTTGGGTAACTACACTTGGGTAACTACACTTGGGTAACTACACTTGGGTAACTACACTTGGGTAACACACTTGGGTAACTACACTTGGGTACTACACTTGGGTAACAACACTTGGGTAACAACACTTGGGTAACTACACTTGGGTAACACACTTGGGTAACTACACTTTGGTAACAACACTTGGTAACTACACTTGGGTAACAACACTTGGGTAACTACACTTGGTAACTACACTTGGGTAACTACACTTGGGTAACAACACTTGGGTAACTACACTTGGGTAACAACACTTGGTAACTACACTTGGGTAACACACTTGGGTAACAACACTTGGTAACACACTTGGGTAACTACACTTGGGTAACACACTTGGGTAACTACACTTGGGTACAACACTTGGGTAACTACACTTGGGTAACAACACTTGGGTAACTACACTTGGGTAACTACACTTGGGTAACAACACTTGGGTAACACCACTTGGGTAACAACACTTGGGTAACTACACTTGGGTAACTACACTTGGGTAACAACACTTGGGTAACTACACTTGGGTAACAACACTTGGGTAACTAACACACTTGGGTAACAACACTTGGGTAACTACACTTGGGTACTACACTTGGGTAACAACACTTGGGTATACACTTGGGTAACTACACTTGGGTAACTACACTTGGGTAACACACTTGGGTAACAACACTTGGGTAACTACACTTGGGTAACACACTTGGGTAACTACACTTGGGTAACTACACTTGGTAACTACACTTGGGTAACACACTTGGTAACTACACTTGGGTAACTACACTTGGGTAACTACACTTGGGTAACTACACTTGGGTAACTACACTTGGGTAACTACACTTGGGTAACTACACTTGGGTAACAACACTTGGGTAACTACACTTGGGTAACTACACTTGGGTAACAACACTTGGGTAACACACTTGGGTAACTACACTTGGGTAACAACACTTGGTAACTACACTTGGGTAACTACACTTGGGTAACAACACTTGGGTAACTACACTTGGGTAACTACACTTGGGTAACTACACTTGGGTAACTACACTTGGGTAACAACTTGGGTAACTACACTTGGGTAACAACACTTGGGTAACTACACTTGGTAACTACACTTGGGTAACTACACTTGGGTAACACACTTGGGTAACTACACTTGGTAACAACACTTGGGTAACTACACTTGGGTAACAACACTTGGGTAACACACTTGGGTAACAACACTTGGGTAACAACACTTGGGTAACTACACTTGGGTAACTACACTTGGGTAACAACACTTGGGTAACACTTGGGTAACTACACTTGGGTAACAACACTTGGGTAACTACACTTGGGTAACAACACTTGGGTAACTACACTTGGGTAACAACACTTGGGTAACACACTTGGGTAACTACACTTGGGTAACAACACTTGGGTAACTACACTTGGGTAACTACACTTGGGTAACAACACTTGGGTAACACACTTGGGTAACTACACTTGGGTAACAACACTTGGGTAACTACACTTGGGTAACAACACTTGGGTAACTACACTTGGGTAACAACACTTGGGTAACAACACTTGGGTAACTACACTTGGGTAACTACACTTGGGTAACAACACTTGGGTAACAACACTTGGGTACTACACTTGGGTAACTACACTTGGGTAACAACACTTGGGTAACAACACTTGGGTAACTACACTTGGGTAACAACACTTGGGTAACAACTTGGGTAACAACACTTGGGTAACTACACTTGGGTAACAACACTTGGGTAACAACACTTGGGTAACTACACTTGGGTAACTACACTTGGTAACAACACTTGGGTAACTACACTTGGGTAACTACACTTGGGTAACAACACTTGGGTAACAACACTTGGGTAACAACACTTGGGTAACTACACTTGGGTAACAACACTTGGGTAACAACACTTGGGTAACAACACTTGGGTAACTACACTTGGGTAACTACACTTGGGTAACAACACTTGGGTAACTACACTTGGGTAACTACACTTGAGTAACAACACTTGGGTAACTACACTTGGGTAACTACACTTGGGAAACTACACTTGGGTAACTACACTTGGGTAACTATACTTGGGTAACTATACTTGGGTAACTACACTTGAGTAACAACACTTGGGTAACTATACTTGGGTAACTATACTTGGGTAACAACACTTGGGTAACAACACTTGGGTAACTACACTTGGGTAACTACACTTGTGTAACTACACTTGGGTAACAACACTTGGGTAACTACACTTGGGTAACAACACTTGGTAACTACACTTGGGTAACTACACTTGGGTAACTACACTTGGGTAACAACACTTGGGTAACTACACTTGGGTAACAACACTTGGGTAACTACACTTGGGTAACAACACTTGGGTAACAACACTTGGGTAACTACACTTGGGTAACTACACTTGGGTAACAACACTTGGGTAACTACACTTGGGTAACAACACTTGGCACTTGGGTAACTACACTTGGGTAACAACACTTGGGTAACTACACTTGGGTAACAACACTTGGGTAACTACACTTGGGTACCTACACTTGGGTAACAACACTTGGGTAACTACACTTGGGTAACTACACTTGGGTAACAACACTTGGGTAACAACACTTGGGTAACTACACTTGGGTAACTACACTTGGGTAACAACACTTGGGTAACTACACTTGGGTAACTACACTTGGGTAACAACACTTGGGTAACAACACTTGGGTAACAACACTTGGGTAACTACACTTGGGTAACAACACTTGGGTAACAACACTTGGGTAACTACACTTGGGTAACAACACTTGGGTAACTACACTTGGGTAACTACACTTGGGTAACTACACTTGGGTAACTACACTTGGGTAACAACACTTGGGTAACTACACTTGGGTAACAACACTTGGGTAACAACACTTGGGTAACTACACTTGGGTAACTACACTTGGGTAACAACACTTGGGTAACTACACTTGGGTAACTACACTTGGGTAACAACACTTGGGTAACTACACTTGGGTAACAACACTTGGGTAACAACACTTGGGTAACTACACTTGGGTAACAACACTTGGGTAACAACACTTGGGTAACAACACTTGGGTAACTACACTTGGGTAACTACACTTGGGTAACAACACTTGGGTAACTACACTTGGGTAACTACACTTGGGTAACTACACTTGGGTAACAACACTTGGGTAACTACACTTGGGTAACAACACTTGGGTAACAACACTTGGGTAACTACACTTGGGTAACTACACTTGGGTAACAACACTTGGGTAACTACACTTGGGTAACTACACTTGGGTAACAACACTTGGGTAACTACACTTGGGTAACTACACTTGGGTAACTACACTTGGGTAACTACACTTGGGTAACTACACTTGGGTAACTACACTTGGGTAACTACACTTGGGTAACAACACTTGGGTAACTACACTTGGGTAACTACACTTGGGTAACAACACTTGGGTAACAACACTTGGGTAACTACACTTGGGTAACAACACTTGGGTAACTACACTTGGGTAACAACACTTGGGTAACTACACTTGGGTAACAACACTTGGGTAACTACACTTGGGTAACAACACTTGGGTAACTACACTTGGGTAACAACACTTGGGTAACAACACTTGGGTAACTACACTTGGGTAACTACACTTGGGTAACTACACTTGGGTAACAACACTTGGGTAACAACACTTGGGTAACTACACTTGGGTAACTACACTTGGGTAACAACACTTGGGTAACAACACTTGGGTAACTACACTTGGGTAACAACACTTGGGTAACTACACTTGGGTAACATCACTTGGGTAACAACACTTGGGTAACTACACTTGGGTAACAACACTTGGGTAACAACACTTGGGTAACTACACTTGGGTAACAACACTTGGGTAACTACACTTGGGTAACTACACTTGGGTAACTACACTTGGGTAACTACACTTGGGTAACAACACTTGGGTAACTACACTTGGGTAACTACACTTGGGTAACAACACTTGGGTAACTACACTTGGGTAACTACACTTGGGTAACAACACTTGGGTAACTACACTTGGGTAACAACACTTGGGTAACAACACTTGGGTAACTAAGAACATAAGAACATAAGAACATAAGAACAAAGGCAACTGCAGAAGGCCTATTGGCCCATACGAGGCAGCTCCTATTTATAACCACCCAATCCCACTCATATACATGTCCAACCCATGCTTGAAACAATCGAGGGACCCCACCTCCACAATGTTACGCGGCAATTGGTTCCACAAATCAACAACCCTGTTACTGAACCAGTATTTACCCAAGTCTTTCCTAAATCTAAACTTATCCAATTTATACCCATTGTTTCGCGTTCTGTCCTGTGTTGATACTTTCAATACCCTATTAATATCCCCTTTGTTATGTCCATTCATCCACTTGTAAACCTCTATCATGTCACCCCTAACTCTTCGCCTTTCCAGTGAATGCAAATTAAGCTTTGTTAATCTTTCTTCATATGAAAGATTTCTAATTTGGGGAATTAACTTAGTCATCCTACGCTGGACACGTTCAAGTGAATTTATATCCATTCTATAATATGGCGACCAAAACTGAACTGCATAATCTAAATGGGGCCTAACCAGAGCAAGATATAGCTTGAGAACCACACCAGGTGTCTTGTTACTTACGCTGCGATTAATAAATCCGAGTGTCCTATTTGCCTTATTACGAACATTTATGCATTGATCCTTTTGTTTTAAATTCTTACTAATTATAACTCCCAGATCCCTTTCGCAATCCGACTTCGCAATCTCAACACCATCTAGCTCGTATCTTGTAACTCTATCATCAATACCTAGCCTCAGAACTTTACATTTATCAGCATTAAACTGCATCTGCCAGTCCTTTGACCATTTCAAAACCCTATCTAGATCAACTTGAAGTGATAGTGAGTCCTCCTCCGAATTAATTTCCCTACCGATTTTCGTATCATCGGCAAATTTGCAAATGTTGCTACTCAAACCTGAATCTAAATCATTTATATATATTATAAACAACAGAGGTCCCAAGACAGAGCCTTGAGGCACTCCACTTACAACATTTTCCCACTCTGACTTGACTCCATTTATACTAACTCTCCTTTCCTTTGGTATAGCCATGCCCTAATCCAGCTTAATATAGCACCACCAATACCATGAGCCTCTATCTTTTTATCAGTCTTTCATGTGGCACTGTATCGAAAGCTTTGCTAAAGTCAAGGTACACAACATCACAATCCTTACCACTATCAACTGCCTCAACAATGCTAGAATAAAAAGATAACAAATTTGTTAAACATGAACGGCCATTTATAAAACCATGTTGCGACTCAATTATTAATTTATGTTTTTCAAGATGAAGACGAATTTTATTTGCTATTATAGATTCGAGTAACTTTCCCACAATAGACGTTAGGCTAATTGGTCGATAGTTAGACGCAAGTGATCTATCTCCTTTCTTAAAAACTGGTATCACATTAGCAACTTTCCAAAACTCTGGCACTGTGCCTGACTCTATTGATTTATTAAATATGATTGACAGTGGGTCACAAAGCTCCTCTTTGCATTCTTTCAGCACTCTGGCAAACACTTCATCCGGCCCTGGGGATTTGTTTGGTTTGAGTTTTACTATTTGTTTAAGAACATCCTCCCTGGTAACTGCTAAACTCGTCAACCTGTCCTCGTCCCCACCCTTATAGACTTGTTGGGCTGAAGGCATATTGTTAAGTTCCTCTTTAGTAAATACAGATACAAAATATTTATTAAAAATACTACTCATCTCTTCATCACTATCTGTTATTTGACCTGTCTCAGTTTTTAATGGACCTATCCTTTCCCTAGTCTTAGTTCGATATAACTGAAAAAACCCTTTAGGATTTGTCTTTGCTTGCCCTGCTATACGAACTTCATAGTTTCTTTTTGCTTTCCTTATCTCTTTTTAACATTTCTAACTAGTTGTACGAATTCCTGTTCTAAAGTGACCTCCCCATTTTTAATCCTCTTGTACCAAGCTCTCTTTTTACCTATAAGATTCTTCAAATTCTTTGTTATCCACTTTGGGTCATTCATTTGTGTTTCTTTAGTATCGATCTATTCAATTTGTGTGGTATACTACGTTCCTGTGCTTTGTTTAGAATATTCTTAATACGTTTATAAATTGAATCTACATCGAATCCCCATTTACACACCTAGCGCTGGGTTCATGTCTCGCTCCAAGACCGGCCCCACCCCATACCCAAGACTTTCCAATCAATTTGACCCAAAAAATTTCTTAGGCTATTAAAATCAGCTTTTCGAAAATCTGGCACTTTAACAGAATTTTCTCCTACAGGTCTATTCCATTCTATGCCAAATCTGATTTCTTTGTGATCACTGTTCCCTAGCTCACTCCCTATTTCGATGTCATTAATTTGTGTTTCCCTGTTAGTTAACACTAAATCTAAAATATTATTTTCCCGTGTTGGTTCCTTAATGTGTTGCGTAAGAAAGCAATCGTCATTAATTCTAGAAAATCTTCTGCTTCACTATTCCCTGTTTTGTTCAACCCATTTATTCCACTCAAATTAAAGTCACCCATGACATAAATACTGTTAGATCTAGATGCCCTAGATATTTCCATCCCATAGATGCTTTGCTTCCATTCTGTCTAAATTTGGTGGCCTATATATAACTCCAATTATAAGATTATTGTTTTGCTTTTTCGTTTAATTCTATCCAAATAGTTTCTGTGTGTGGCTCAGTTTTTGATTCCCTCTCTGAGACNAACACTTGGGTAACAACACTTGGGTAACTACACTTGGGTAACAACACTTGGGTAACAACACTTGGGTAACAACACTTGGGTAACAACACTTGGGTAACAACACTTGGGTAACAACACTTGGGTAACTACACTTGGGTAACTACACTTGGGTAACAACACTTGGGTAACTACACTTGGGTAACAACACTTGGGTAACAACACTTGGGTAACACACTTGGGTAACACACTTGGGTAACAACACTTGGTAACAACACTTGGGTAACTACACTTGGGTAACAACTCTTGGGTAACTACACTTGGGTAACTACACTTGGGTAACACACTTGGGTAACTACACTTGGGTAACAACACTTGGGTAACAACCTTGGGTAACTACACTTGGGTAACAACACTTGGGTAACTACACTTGGGTAACTACACTTGGGTAACAACACTTGGGTAACTACACTTGGGTAACAACACTTAGGTAACTACACTTGAGTAACAACACTTGGGTAACACACTTGGTAACTACACTTGGGTAACTACACTTGGGTAACACACTTGGGTAACTACACTTGGGTAACTACACTTGGGTAACTACACTTGGGTAACTACACTTGGGTAACAACACTTGGGTAACTACACTTGGGTAACTACACTTGGGTAACTACACTTGGGTAACAACACTTGGGTAACTACACTTGGGTAACTACACTTGGGTAACTACACTTGGGTAACAACACTTGGGTAACTACACTTGGGTAACTACACTTGGGTAACTACACTTGGGTAACAACACTTGGGTAACTACACTTGGTAACAACACTTGGGTAACTACACTTGGGTAACTACACTTGGGTAACTACACTTGGGTAACAACACTTGGGTAACTACACTTGGGTAACAACACTTGGGTAACTACACTTGGGTAACAACACTTGGGTAACTACACTTGAGTAACAACACTTGGGTAACAACACTTGGGTAACTACACTTGGGTAACTACACTTGGGTAACAACACTTGGGTACAACACTTGGGTAACTACACTTGGGTAACAACACTTGGGTAACTACACTTGGGTAACAACACTTGGGTAACTACACTTGGGTAACTACACTTGGGTAACAACACTTGGGTAACTACACTTGGGTAACAACACTTGGGTAACTACACTTGGGTAACAACACTTGGGTAACAACACTTGGGTAACTAAGAACATAAGAACATAAGAACAAAGGCAACTGCAGAAGGCCTATTGGCCCATACGAGGCAGCTCCTATTTATAACCACCCAATCCCACTCATATACATGTCCAACCCATGCTTGAAACAATCGAGGGACCCCACCTCCACAATGTTACGCGGCAATTGGTTCCACAAATCAACAACCCTGTTACTGAACCAGTATTTACCCAAGTCTTTCCTAAATCTAAACTTATCCAATTTATACCCATTGTTTCGCGTTCTGTCCTGTGTTGATACTTTCAATACCCTATTAATATCCCCTTTGTTATGTCCATTCATCCACTTGTAAACCTCTATCATGTCACCCCTAACTCTTCGCCTTTCCAGTGAATGCAAATTAAGCTTTGTTAATCTTTCTTCATATGAAAGATTTCTAATTTGGGGAATTAACTTAGTCATCCTACGCTGGACACGTTCAAGTGAATTTATATCCATTCTATAATATGGCGACCAAAACTGAACTGCATAATCTAAATGGGGCCTAACCAGAGCAAGATATAGCTTGAGAACCACACCAGGTGTCTTGTTACTTACGCTGCGATTAATAAATCCGAGTGTCCTATTTGCCTTATTACGAACATTTATGCATTGATCCTTTTGTTTTAAATTCTTACTAATTATAACTCCCAGATCCCTTTCGCAATCCGACTTCGCAATCTCAACACCATCTAGCTCGTATCTTGTAACTCTATCATCATTACCTAGCCTCAGAACTTTACATTTATCAGCATTAAACTGCATCTGCCAGTCCTTTGACCATTTCAAAACCCTATCTAGATCAACTTGAAGTGATAGTGAGTCCTCCTCCGAATTAATTTCCCTACCGATTTTCGTATCATCGGCAAATTTGCAAATGTTGCTACTCAAACCTGAATCTAAATCATTTATATATATTATAAACAACAGAGGTCCCAAGACAGAGCCTTGAGGCACTCCACTTACAACATTTTCCCACTCTGACTTGACTCCATTTATACTAACTCTCTGTTTCCTTTGGTATAGCCATGCCCTAATCCAGCTTAATATAGCACCCCCAATACCATGAGCCTCTATCTTTTTAATCAGTCTTTCATGTGGCACTGTATCGAAAGCTTTGCTAAAGTCAAGGTACACAACATCACAATCCTTACCACTATCAACTGCCTCAACTATGCTAGAATAAAAAGATAACAAATTTGTTAAACATGAACGGCCATTTATAAAACCATGTTGCGACTCAATTATTAATTTATGTTTTTCAAGATGAAGACGAATTTTATTTGCTATTATAGATTCGAGTAACTTTCCCACAATAGACGTTAGGCTAATTGGTCGATAGTTAGACGCAAGTGATCTATCTCCTTTCTTAAAAACTGGTATCACATTAGCAACTTTCCAAAACTCTGGCACTGTGCCTGACTCTATTGATTTATTAAATATGATTGACAGTGGGTCACAAAGCTCCTCTTTGCATTCTTTCAGCACTCTGGCAAACACTTCATCCGGCCCTGGGGATTTGTTTGGTTTGAGTTTTACTATTTGTTTAAGAACATCCTCCCTGGTAACTGCTAAACTCGTCAACCTGTCCTCGTCCCCACCCACATAGACTTGTTGGGCTGAAGGCATATTGTTAAGTTCCTCTTTAGTAAATACAGATACAAAATATTTATTAAAAATACTACTCATCTCTTCATCACTATCTGTTATTTGACCTGTCTCAGTTTTTAATGGACCTATCCTTTCCCTAGTCTTAGTTCGATATAACTGAAAAAACCCTTTAGGATTTGTCTTTGCTTGCCCTGCTATACGAACTTCATAGTTTCTTTTTGCTTTCCTTATCTCTTTTTTAACATTTCTAACTAGTTGTACGAATTCCTGTTCTAAAGTGACCTCCCCATTTTTAATCCTCTTGTACCAAGCTCTCTTTTTACCTATAAGATTCTTCAAATTCTTTGTTATCCACTTTGGGTCATTAGTAATCGATCTATTCAATTTGTGTGGTATACTACGTTCCTGTGCTTTGTTTAGAATATTCTTAAATACGTTATAAATTGAATCTACATCGAAATCCCCATTTACATCACCTATCGCTGGGTTCATGTCTCGCTCCAAGACCGGCCCCACCCCATACCCAAGACTTTCCAATCAATTTGACCCAAAAAATTCTTAGGCTATTAAAATCAGCTTTTCGAAAATCTGGCACTTTAACAGAATTTTCTCCTACAGGTCTATTCCATTCTATGCCAAATCTGATTTCTTTGTGATCACTGTTCCCTAGCTCACTCCCTATTTCGATGTCATTAATTTGTGTTTCCCTGTTAGTTAACACTAAATCTAAAATATTATTTTCCCGTGTTGGTTCCTTAATGTGTTGCGTAAGAAAGCAATCGTCAATTAATTCTAGAAAATCTTCTGCTTCACTATTCCCTGTTTTGTTCAACCAGTTTATTCCACTCAAATTAAAGTCACCCATGACATAAATACTGTTAGATCTAGATGCCCTAGATATTTCATCCCATAGATGCTTTGCTTCCATTCTGTCTAAATTTGGTGGCCTATATATAACTCCAATTATAATATTATTTGCTTTTTCGTTTAATTCTATCCAAATAGTTTCTGTGTGTGGCTCAGTTTTGATTCCCTCTTTGAGACTACATTTCAAATTGTCCCTAACGTATATGGCTACTCCACCACCTCGTCTAATATATCTATCTGTGTGAAATAGTTTAAATCCATTTATTTGATATTCGGCTAATAGTTCTCTATTATCAACATTCATCCACGTTTCGGTAAGTGCAATAATATCTATTTTTTCTGTGCAGACAAGAGCATTTAATTCGTTAATTTTATTTCTTAGACTTCTACACTTGGGTAACAACACTTGGGTAACAACACTTGGGTAACAACACTTGGGTAACTACACTTGGGTAACTACACTTGGGTAACAACACTTGGGTAACAACACTTGGGTAACTACACTTGGGTAACAACACTTGGGTAACTACACTTGGGTAACAACACTTGGGTAACTACACTTGGGTAACAACACTTGGGTAACTACACTTGGGTACCTACACTTGGGTAACAACACTTGGGTAACTACACTTGGGTAACTACACTTGGGTAACAACACTTGGGTAACTGCACTTGGGTAACAACACTTGGGTAACAACACTTGGGTAACTACACTTGGGTAACTACACTTGGGTAACAACACTTGGGTAACTACACTTGGGTAACTACACTTGGGTAACAACACTTGGGTAACTACACTTGGGTAACTACACTTGGGTAACAACACTTGGGTAACTACACTTGGCTAACTACACTTGGGTAACTACACTTGGGTAACTACACTTGGGTAACAACACTTGGGTAACTACACTTGGGTAACTACACTTGGGTAACTACACTTGAGTAACAACACTTAGGTAACTACACTTGGGTAACTACACTACACTTGGGAAACTACACTTGGGTAACTACACTTGGGTAACTATACTTGGGTAACTATACTTGGGTAACTACACTTGAGTAACAACACTTGGGTAACTATACTTGGGTAACTATACTTGGGTAACAACACTTGGGTAACACACTTGGGTAACTACACTTGGGTAACAACACTTGGGTAACTACACTTGGGTAACAACACTTGGGTAACTACACTTGGGTAACAACACTTGGGTAAGTACACTTGGGTAACTACACTTGGGTAACTACACTTGGGTAACTACACTTGGGTAACTACACTTGAGTAACAACACTTAGGTAACTACACTTGAGTAACAACACTTGGGTAACAACACTTGGGTAACTACACTTGGGTAACTACACTTGGGTAACAACACTTGGGTAACTACACTTGGGTAACAACACTTGGGTAAGTACACTTGGGTAACTACACTTGGGTAACTACACTTGGGTAACTACAATTGGGTAACACACTTGGGTAAGTACACTTGGG
>WNGS01000024.1:95548-109346 GCA_020271785.1 Procambarus virginalis
ACTTGGGTAACAACACTTGGGTAACTACACTTGGTAACAACACTTGGGTAACTACACTTGGGTAACTACACTTGGGTACTACACTTGGGTAACTACACTTGGGTAACTACACTTGGGTAACTACACTTGGGTAACAACACTTGGGTAACAACACTTGGGTAACACACTTGGGTAACTACACTTGGGTAACAACACTTGGGTAACAACACTTGGGTAACTACACTTGGGTAAAAACACTTGGGTAAAACACTTGGGTAACAACACTTGGGTAACTACACTTGGGTAACTAACTTGGGTAACAACACTTGGGTAACAACACTTGGGTAACTACACTTGGGTAACAACACTTGGGTAACTACACTTGGTAACAACACTTGGGTAACTACACTTGGGTAACAACACTTGGGTAACTACACTTGGGTAACTACACTTGGGTAACTACACTTGGGTAACAAACACTTGGGTAAATACACTTGGGTAACTACACTTGGGTAACAACATGGGTAACAACACTTGGGTAACTACACTTGGGTAACAAACTTGGGTAACAACAACACTTGGGTAACTACACTTGGGTAACAACACTTGGGTAACTACACTTGGGTAACTACACTTGGGTAACAACACTTGGGTAAAACACTTGGGTAACTACACTTGGGTAAAAACACTTGGGTAACAACACTTGGGTAACTACACTTGGGTAACAACACTTGGGTAACTACACTTGGGTAACACACTTGGGTAACTACACTTGGGTAACAACACTTGGGTAACTACACTTGGGTAACTACACTTGGGTAACAACACTTGGGTAACTACACTTGGGTAACTACACTTGGGTAACAACACTTGGGTAACTACACTTGGGTAACAACACTTGGGTAACTACACTTGGGTAACTACACTTGGGTAACAACACTTGGGTAACTACACTTGGGTAACTACACTTGGGTAAACACACTTGGGTAACTACACTTGGGTAACTACACTTGGGTAACTACACTTGGGTAACTACACTTGGGTAACAACACTTGGGTAACTACACTTGGGTAACTACACTTGGGTAACAACACTTGGGTAACTACACTTGGGTAACTACACTTGGGTAACTACACTGGGTAACACACTTGGGTAACTACACTTGGGTAAC
The DNA here is from genome assembly GCA_020271785.1 of Procambarus virginalis. Taxonomy (NCBI): domain Eukaryota; kingdom Metazoa; phylum Arthropoda; class Malacostraca; order Decapoda; family Cambaridae; genus Procambarus; species Procambarus virginalis. Next base: position 96,699 of record WNGS01000024.1, read on the forward strand.
TACACTTGGGTAACTACACTTGGGTAACACACTGGGTAACTACACTTGGGTAACAACACTTGGGTAACTACACTTGGGTAACAACACTTGGGTAACTACACTTGGGTAACTACACTTGGGTAACTACACTTGGGTAACTACACTTGGGTAACTACACTTGGGTAACTACACTTGGGTAACAACACTTGGGTAACTACACTTGGGTAACAACACTTGGGTAACAACACTTGGGTAACTACACTTGGGTAACTACACTTGGGTAACAACACTTGGGTAACAACACTTGGGTAACAACACTTGGGTAACTAACACTTGGGTAACTACACTTGGGTAACTACACTTGGGTAACAACACTTGGGTAACTACACTTGGGTAACTACACTTGGGTAACTACACTTGGGTAACTACACTTGGGTAACTACACTTGGGTAACAACACTTGGGTAACTACACTTGGGTAACTACACTTGGGTAACTACACTTGGGTAACAACACTTGGGTAACTACACTTGGGTAACTACACTTGGGTAACTACACTTGGGTAACTACACTTGGGTAACTACACTTGGGTAACAACACTTGGGTAACTACACTTGGGTAACTACACTTGGGTAACTACACTTGGGTAACAACACTTGGGTAACTACACTTGGGTAACAACACTTGGGTAACTACACTTGGGTAACTACACTTGGGTAACTACACTTGGGTAACAACACTTGGGTAACTACACTTGGGTAACAACACTTGGGTAACTACACTTGGGTAACAACACTTGGGTAACTACACTTGGGTAACAACACTTGGGTAACAACACTTGGGTAACTACACTTGGGTAACTACACTTGGGTAACAACACTTGGGTAACAACACTTGGGTAACTACACTTGGGTAACAACACTTGGGTAACTACACTTGGGTAACAACACTTGGGTAACTACACTTGGGTAACTACACTTGGGTAACAACACTTGGGTAACTACACTTGGGTAACAACACTTGGGTAACAACACTTGGGTAACTACACTTGGGTAACTACACTTGGGTAACAACACTTGGGTAACAACACTTGGGTAACTACACTTGGGTAACTACACTTGGGTAACAACACTTGGGTAACTACACTTGGGTAACTACACTTGGGTAACAACACTTGGGTAACAACACTTGGGTAACTACACTTGGGTAACTACACTTGGGTAACTACACTTGGGTAACTACACTTGGGTAACTACACTTGGGTAACTACACTTGGGTAACTACACTTGGGTAACTACACTTGGGTAACTACACTTGGGTAACTACACTTGGGTAACTACACTTGGGTAACTACACTTGGGTAACTACACTTGGGTAACTACTTGGGTAACTACACTTGGGTAACTACACTTGGGTAACAACTTGGGTAACAACACTTGGGTAACTACACTTGGGTAACAACACTTGGGTAACTACACTTGGGTAACACACTTGGGTAACAACACTTGGGTAACAACACTTGGGTAACAACACTTGGGTAACAACACTTGGGTAACTACACTTGGGTAACAACACTTGGGTAACTACACTTGGGTAACTACACTTGGGTAACTACACTTGGGTAACTACACTTGGGTAACTACACTTGGGTAACAACACTTGGGTAACTACACTTGGGTAACACACTTGGGTAACAACACTTGGGTAACTACACTTGGGTAACAACACTTGGGTAACTACACTTGGGTAACAACACTTGGGTAACTACACTTGGGTAACAACACTTGGGTAACTACACTTGGGTAACTACACTTGGGTAACAACACTTGGGTAACTACACTTGGGTAACTACACTTGGGTAACACACTTGGGTAACTACACTTGGGTAACAACACTTGGGTAACTACACTTGGGTAACTACACTTGGGTAACAACACTTGGGTAACTACACTTGGGTAACAACACTTGGGTAACTACACTTGGGTAACAACACTTGGGTAACTACACTTGGGTAACTACACTTGGGTAACTACACTTGGGTAACTACACTTGGGTAACACACTTGGGTAACTACACTTGGGTAACACACTTGGGTAACAACACTTGGGTAACTACACTTGGGTAACAACACTTGGGTAACTACACTTGGGTAACTACACTTGGGTAACTACACTTGGGTAACAACACTTGGGTAACTACACTTGGGTAACTACACTTGGGTAACTACACTTGGGTAACTACACTTGGGTAACTACACTTGGGTAACTACACTTGGGTAACTACACTTGGGTAACAACACTTGGGTAACTACACTTGGGTAACTACACTTGGGTAACAACACTTGGGTAACAACACTTGGGTAACTACACTTGGGTAACAACACTTGGGTAACTACACTTGGGTAACAACACTTGGGTAACTACACTTGGGTAACAACACTTGGGTAACTACACTTGGGTAACTACACTTGGGTAACTACACTTGGGTAACAACACTTGGGTAACTACACTTGGGTAACTACACTTGGGTAACAACACTTGGGTAACTACACTTGGGTAACAACACTTGGGTAACTACACTTGGGTAACAACACTTGGGTAACTACACTTGGGTAACACACTTGGGTAACTACACTTGGGTAACTACACTTGGGTAACTACACTTGGGTAACTACACTTGGGTAACAACACTTGGGTAACTACACTTGGGTAACTACACTTGGGTAACAACACTTGGGTAACTACACTTGGGTAACTACACTTGGGTAACACACTTGGGTAACTACACTTGGGTAACAACACTTGGGTAACTACACTTGGGTAACTACACTTGGGTAACAACACTTGGGTAACTACACTTGGGTAACAACACTTGGGTAACTACACTTGGGTAACAACACTTGGGTAACAACACTTGGGTAACTACACTTGGGTAACTACACTTGGGTAACAACACTTGGGTAACTACACTTGGGTAACAACACTTGGGTAACTACACTTGGGTAACTACACTTGGGTAACACACTTGGGTAACAACACTTGGGTAACAACACTTGGGTAACTACACTTGGGTAACTACACTTGGGTAACAACACTTGGGTAACAACACTTGGGTAACTACACTTGGGTAACAACACTTGGGTAACTACACTTGGGTAACAACACTTGGGTAACTACACTTGGGTAACTACACTTGGGTAACTACACTTGGGTAACAACACTTGGGTAACTACACTTGGGTAACTACACTTGGGTAACTACACTTGGGTAACTACACTTGGGTAACAACACTTGGGTAACAACACTTGGGTAACTACACTTGGGTAACAACACTTGGGTAACAACACTTGGGTAACTACACTTGGGTAACTACACTTGGGTAACAACACTTGGGTAACTACACTTGGGTAACTACACTTGGGTAACTACACTTGGGTAACAACACTTGGGTAACAACACTTGGGTAACAACACTTGGGTAACTACACTTGGGTAACAACACTTGGGTAACAACACTTGGGTAACTACACTTGGGTAACTACACTTGGGTAACAACACTTGGGTAACTACACTTGGGTAACTACACTTGGGTAACTACACTTGGGTAACTACACTTGGGTAACTACACTTGGGTAACTACACTTGGGTAACAACACTTGGGTAACAACACTTGGGTAACTACACTTGGGTAACTACACTTGGGTAACACACTTGGGTAACAACACTTGGGTAACTACACTTGGGTAACAACACTTGGGTAACTACACTTGGGTAACTACACTTGGGTAACTACACTTGGGTAACTACACTTGGGTAACAACACTTGGGTAACTACACTTGGGTAACAACACTTGGGTAACTACACTTGGGTAACTACACTTGGGTAACAACACTTGGGTAACTACACTTGGGTAACTACACTTGGGTAACAACACTTGGGTAACTACACTTGGGTAACAACACTTGGGTAACTACACTTGGGTAACTACACTTGGGTAACACACTTGGGTAACTACACTTGGGTAACAACACTTGGGTAACTACACTTGGGTAACAACACTTGGGTAACAACACTTGGGTAACTACACTTGGGTAACTACACTTGGGTAACAACACTTGGGTAACTACACTTGGGTAACAACACTTGGGTAACTACACTTGGGTAACAACACTTGGGTAACTACACTTGGGTAACACACTTGGGTAACAACACTTGGGTAACAACACTTGGGTAACTACACTTGGGTAACAACACTTGGGTAACAACACTTGGGTAACTACACTTGGGTAACAACACTTGGGTAACAACACTTGGGTAACTACACTTGGGTAACAACACTTGGGTAACTACACTTGGGTAACTACACTTGGGTAACACACTTGGGTAACTACACTTGGGTAACTACACTTGGGTAACTACACTTGGGTAACAACACTTGGGTAACAACACTTGGGTAACTACACTTGGGTAACAACACTTGGGTAACAACACTTGGGTAACTACACTTGGGTAACTACACTTGGGTAACTACACTTGGGTAACAACACTTGGGTAACAACACTTGGGTAACTACACTTGGGTAACAACACTTGGGTAACTACACTTGGGTAACAACACTTGGGTAACTACACTTGGGTAACTACACTTGGGTAACTACACTTGGGTAACAACACTTGGGTAACTACACTTGGGTAACTACACTTGGGTAACAACACTTGGGTAACTACACTTGGGTAACAACACTTGGGTAACTACACTTGGGTAACAACACTTGGGTAACAACACTTGGGTAACTACACTTGGGTAACTACACTTGGGTAACTACACTTGGGTAACACACTTGGGTAACTACACTTGGGTAACAACACTTGGGTAACTACACTTGGGTAACAACACTTGGGTAACTACACTTGGGTAACAACACTTGGGTAACAACACTTGGGTAACTACACTGGGTAACAACACTTGGGTAACTACACTTGGGTAACTACACTTGGGTAACAACACTTGGGTAACTACACTTGGGTAACTACACTTGGGTAACTACACTTGGGTAACTACACTTGGGTAACTAACACTTGGGTAACTACACTTGGTAACTACACTTGGGTAACAACACTTGGGTAACTACTTGGGTAACTACACTTGGGTAACACACTTGGTAACAACACTTGGGTAACTACACTTGGGTAACAACACTTGGGTAACTACACTTGGGTAACAACACTTGGGTAACTACACTTGGGTAACAACACTTGGGTACACACTTGGGTAACAACACTTGGTAACTACACTTGGGTAACAACACTTGGGTAACACACTTGGGTAACACACTTGGGTAACTACACTTGGTAACTACACTTGGGTAACAACACTTGGGTAACAACACTTGGGTAACTACACTTGGTAACAACACTTGGGTAACTACACTTGGGTAACAACACTTGGGTAACTACACTTGGGTAACACACTTGGGTAACTACACTTGGGTAACTACACTTGGGTAACANTGGGTAACTACACGTGGGTAACAAACACTTGGGTAACAACACTTGGGTAACTACACTTGGGTAACTACACTTGGGTAACAACACTTGCCGTAAAACATAAGAAATAAGAACATAAGAACAAAGGCAACTGCAGAAGGCCTATGGCCCATACGAGGCAGCTCCTATTTATAACCACCCAATCCACTCATATACATGTCCAACCCATGCTTGAAACAATCGAGGGACCCCACCTCCACAATGTTACGCGGCAATTGGTTCCACAAATCAACACCCTGTTACTGAACCAGTATTTACCCAAGTCTTTCCTAAATCTAAACTTATCCAATTTATACCCATTGTTTCGCGTTCTGTCCTGTGTTGATACTTTCAATACCCTATAATATCCCCTTTGTTATGTCCATTCATCCACTTGTAAACCTCTATCATGTCACCCCTAACTCTTCGCCTTTCCAGTGAATGCAAATTAAGCTTTGTTAATCTTTCTTCATATGAAAGATTTCTAATTTGGGGAATTAACTTAGTCATCCTACGCTGGACACGTTCAAGTGAATTTATATCCATTCTATAATATGGCGACCAAAACTGAACTGCATAATCTAAATGGGGCCTAACCAGAGCAAGATATAGCTTGAGAATCACACCAGGTGTCTTGTTACTTACGCTGCGATTAATAAATCCGAGTGTCCTATTTGCCTTATTACGAACATTTATGCATTGATCCTTTTGTTTTAAATTCTTACTAATTATAACTCCCAGATCCCTTTCGCAATCCGACTTCGCAATCTCAACACCATCTAGCTCGTATCTTGTAACTCTATCATCATTACCTAGCCTCAGAACTTTACATTTATCAGCATTAAACTGCATCTGCCAGTCCTTTGACCATTTCAAAACCCTATCTAGATCAACTTGAAGTGATAGTGAGTCCTCCTCCGAATTAATTTCCCTACCGATTTTCGTATCATCGGCAAATTTGCAAATGTTGCTACTCAAACCTGAATCTAAATCATTTATATATATTATAAACAACAGAGGTCCCAAGACAGAGCCTTGAGGCACTCCACTTACAACATTTTCCCACTCTGACTTGACTCCATTTATACTAACTCTGTTTTTCCTTTGGTATAGCCATGCCCTAATCCAGCTTAATATAGCACCCCCAATACCATGAGCCTCTATCTTTTTAATCAGTCTTTCATGTGGCACTGTATCGAAAGCTTTGCTAAAGTCAAGGTACACAACATCACAATCCTTACCACTATCAACTGCCTCAACTATGCTAGAATAAAAAGATAACAAATTTGTTAAACATGAACGGCCATTTATAAAACCATGTTGCGACTCAATTATTAATTTATGTTTTTCAAGATGAAGACGAATTTTATTTGCTATTATAGATTCGAGTAACTTTCCCACAATAGACGTTAGGCTAATTGGTCGATAGTTAGACGCAAGTGATCTATCTCCTTTCTTAAAAACTGGTATCACATTAGCAACTTTCCAAAACTCTGGCACTGTGCCTGACTCTATTGATTTATTAAATATGATTGACAGTGGGTCACAAAGCTCCTCTTTGCATTCTTTCAGCACTCTGGCAAACACTTCATCCGGCCCTGGGGATTTGTTTGGTTTGAGTTTTACTATTTGTTTAAGAACATCCTCCCTGGTAACTGCTAAACTCGTCAACCTGTCCTCGTCCCCACCCACATAGACTTGTTGGGCTGAAGGCATATTGTTAAGTTCCTCTTTAGTAAATACAGATACAAAATATTTATTAAAAATACTACTCATCTCTTCATCACTATCTGTTATTTGACCTGTCTCAGTTTTTAATGGACCTATCCTTTCCCTAGTCTTAGTTCGATATAACTGAAAAAAACCTTTAGGATTTGTCTTTGCTTGCCCTGCTATACGAACTTCATAGTTTCTTTTTGCTTTCCTTATCTCTTTTTAACATTTCTAACTAGTTGTACGAATTCCTGTTCTAAAGTGACCTCCCCATTTTTAATCCTCTTGTACCAAGCTCTCTTTTTACCTATAAGATTCTTCAAATTCTTTGTTATCCACTTTGGGTCATTAGTAATCGATCTATTCAATTTGTGTGGTATACTACGTTCCTGTGCTTTGTTTAGAATATTCTTAAATACGTTATAAATTGAATCTACATCGAAATCCCCATTTACATCACCCATCGCTGGGTTCATGTCTCGCTCCAAGACCGGCCCACACCCCATACCCAAGACTTTCCAATCAATTTGACCCAAAAAATTTCTTAGGCTATTAAAATCAGCTTTTCGAAAATCTGGCACTTTAACAGAATTTTCTCCTACAGGTCTATTCCATTCTATGCCAAATCTGATTTCTTTGTGATCACTGTTCCCTAGCTCACTCCCTATTTCGATGTCATTAATTTGTGTTTCCCTGTTAGTTAACACTAAATCTAAAATATTATTTTCCCGTGTTGGTTCCTTAATGTGTTGCGTAAGAAAGCAATCGTCAATTAATTCTAGAAAATCTTCTGCTTCACTATTCCCTGTTTTGTTCAACCAGTTTATTCCACTCAAATTAAAGTCACCCATGACATAAATACTGTTAGATCTAGATGCCCTAGATATTTCATCCCATAGATGCTTTGCTTCCATTCTGTCTAAATTTGGTGGCCTATATATAACTCCAATTATAATATTATTTGCTTTTTCGTTTAATTCTATCCAAATAGTTTCTGTGTGTGGCTCAGTTTTGATTCCCTCTTTGAGACTACATTTCAAATTGTCCCTAACGTATATGGCTACTCCACCACCTCGTCTAATATATCTATCTGTGTGAAATAGTTTAAATCCATTTATTTGATATTCGGCTAATAGTTCTCTATTATCAACATTCATCCACGTTTCGGTAAGTGCAATAATATCTATTTTTTCTGTGCAGACAAGAGCATTTAATTCGTTAATTTTATTTCTTAGACTTCTACTGTTTGTGTAATATACCCTAAGTGAATTGTTATTTTGAGGCCCTTCTCTTTCCCTGATCATTTTGCCAATTCCTTTCTCCCGCAAACACATACTTTTATTACATCCTTCCTCCAAATCAATTCCCATACCTCTATCTACTAACAGTTTAAACCCAAACAAACACCTCTAACCACTTCTTCCAACGAATTGCAACAGCAACAACCCCAGCTCTCGATAGATGCACCCCATCCCGAGCATACATTTCATTTCTTCCATAGAAGTGTTCCCAGTTGTCTATATAAGATATTGCATTAGATTTGCAATATCTTTCCAGCCTGCAATTGACACCAAGTGCCCTCGACATCCATTCATTTCCCACTCCCTTTCTTGGAAGAATGCCACATATGATCGGGATTCCTCCCTTGCTCCTAACTAATTCTATTGCTGTCTTGAATTTCAGTATTAGTTCCTCACTTCTAACTCTCCCAACATCATTACCCCCTACACTAATACAAATAATGGGTTTGCTCCCATTCCCGTCATAATATCTTTCATGTTTCCAACAATATCACCAATACCAGCTCCAGGATAGCAAACCCTTAATCTGTTCCCTTTATCTCTGGCACAAAACGTTCTGTCCAAATACCTCACCTGGGAATCTCCCACAACCAAAATTCGCTTCGATCCTCCCTTTTCTCTTGGGGCACTTTGAGGGACACGCGCTTCAATGTTCCTCGCCGCTATGCCCTTACCTCCACGCTGAACCATAGGTTCACCACAGCACTCGTCCTCCAACACATCAAATGCGTTTCTAATCTTTATGGTATTAGGTGTCTTTTTTGCCAAGGTCTTCTTAAGACCCCTGTCTTTTACAATATGCCAAGACGGGGTCTCCCTAATGCCGGTCTCCTCCTTTGCTTCATCCTGTCGTTGCTTAAGCTGCCTTACCTCCTCCCGCAACGAATCCAGCTCTGTCCTCAGAGCTCCAACCAGACTCACCAACTCCCTCACCAAACCCTCCATTATTGCTGAATATTATTGCTTCACTCGGAGCTCCAGCTAACACAACCTCTCACTGTGACAGCACCTGACTGAATAACTACACTTGGGTAACTACACTTGGGTAACAACACTTGGGTAACTACACTTGGGTAACAACACTTGGGTAACTACACTTGGGTAACAACACTTGGGTAACTACACTTGGGTAACAACACTTGGGTAACTACACTTGGGTAACTACACTTGGGTAACTACACTTGGGTAACAACACTTGGGTAACAACACTTGGGTAACAACACTTGGGTAACTACACTTGGGTAACTACACTTGGGTAACAACACTTGGGTAACAACACTTGGGTAACTACACTTGGGTAACTACACTTGGGTAACAACACTTGGGTAACAACACTTGGTAACTACACTTGGGTAACAACACTTGGGTAACAACACTTGGGTAACAACACTTGGGTAACTACACTTGGGTAACAACACTTGGGTAACAACACTTGGGTAACTACACTTGGGTAACTACACTTGGGTAACTACACTTGGGTAACAACACTTGGGTAACTACACTTGGGTAACTACACTTGGGTAACTACACTTGGGTAACAACACTTGGGTAACTACACTTGGGTAACTACACTTGGGTAACTACACTTGGGTAACTACACTTGGGTAACAACACTTGGGTAACTACACTTGGGTAACTACACTTGGGTAACAACACTTGGGTAACAACACTTGGGTAACAACACTTGGGTAACTACACTTGGGTAACAACACTTGGGTAACAACACTTGGGTAACTACACTTGGGTAACAACACTTGGGTAACTACACTTGGGTAACAACACTTGGGTAACTACACTTGGGTAACAACACTTGGGTAACAACACTTGGGTAACTACACTTGGGTAACTACACTTGGGTAACTACACTTGGGTAACACACTTGGGTAACTACACTTGGGTAACTACACTTGGGTAACTACACTTGGGTAACAACACTTGGGTAACTACACTTGGGTAACTACACTTGGGTAACTACACTTGGGTAACAACACTTGGGTAACTACACTTGGGTAAACACTTGGGTAACTACACTTGGGTAACAACACTTGGGTAACTACACTTGGGTAACTACACTTGGGTAACAACACTTGGGTAACAACACTTGGGTAACAACACTTGGGTAACTACACTTGGGTAACTACACTTGGGTAACAACACTTGGGTAACAACACTTGGGTAACAACACTTGGGTAACTACACTTGGGTAACAACACTTGGGTAACTACACTTGGGTAACTACACTTGGGTAACTACACTTGGGTAACTACACTTGGGTAACAACACTTGGGTAACTACACTTGGGTAACAACACTTGGGTAACTACACTTGGGTAACAACACTTGGGTAACACACTTGGGTAACTACACTTGGGTAACTACACTTGGGTAACTACACTTGGGTAACTACACTTGGGTAACAACACTTGGGTAACTACACTTGGGTAACTACACTTGGGTAACTACACTTGGGTAACAACACTTGGGTAACTACACTTGGGTAACTACACTTGGGTAACTACACTTGGGTAACTACACTTGGGTAACTACACTTGGGTAACTACACTTGGGTAACAACACTTGGGTAACTACACTTGGGTAACTACACTTGGGTAACTACACTTGGGTAACAACACTTGGGTAACTACACTTGGGTAACAACACTTGGGTAACTACACTTGGGTAACTACACTTGGGTAACTACACTTGGGTAACAACACTTGGGTAACTACACTTGGGTAACAACACTTGGGTAACACACTTGGGTAACAACACTTGGGTAACACACTTGGGTAACTACACTTGGGTAACTACACTTGGGTAACTACACTTGGGTAACAACACTTGGGTAACTACACTTGGGTAACAACACTTGGGTAACAACACTTGGGTAACTACACTTGGGTAACTACACTTGGGTAACTACACTTGGGTAACAACACTTGGGTAACTACACTTGGGTAACTACACTTGGGTAACTACACTTGGGTAACAACACTTGGGTAACTACACTTGGGTAACTACACTTGGGTAACTACACTTGGGTAACTACACTTGGGTAACTACACTTGGGTAACTACACTTGGGTAACTACACTGGGTAACAACACTTGGGTAACTACACTTGGGTAACTACACTTGGGTAACAACACTTGGGTAACTACACTTGGGTAACAACACTTGGGTAACTACACTTGGGTAACTACACTTGGGTAACAACACTTGGGTAACAACACTTGGGTAACAACACTTGGGTAACTACAATTTGGGTAACAACACTTGGGTAAATACACTTGGGTAACTACACTTGGGTAACTACACTTGGGTAACTACACTTGGGTAACAACACTTGGGTAACTATACTTGGGTAACAACACTTGGGTAACTACACTTGGGTAACAACACTTGGGTAACAACACTTGGGTAACTACACTTGGGTAACTACACTTGGGTAACAACACTTGGGTAACTACACTTGGGTAACAACACTTGGGTAACTACACTTGGGTAACTACACTTGGGTAACTACACTTGGGTAACTACACTTGGGTAACTACACTTGGGTAACTACACTTGGGTAACTACACTTGGGTAACTACACTTGGGTAACTACACTTGGGTAACACACTTGGTAACTACACTTGGGTAACTACACTTGGGTAACTACACTGGGGTAACTACACTTGGGTAACAACACTTGGGTAACTACACTTGGGTAACAACACTTGGGTAACTACACTTGGGTAACTACACTTGGGTAACTACACTTGGGTAACAACACTTGGGTAAACTACACTTGGGTAACAACACTGGGTAACAACACTTGGTAACAACACTTGGGTAACAACACTTGGGTAACTACACTTGGGTAACTACACTTGGGTAACAACACTTGGGTAACAACACTTGGGTAACTACACTTGGGTAACAAACACTTGGGTAACTACACTTGGGTAACAACACTTGGGTAACAACACTTGGTAACTACACTTGGGTAACAACACTTGGGTAACTACACTTGGGTAACAACACTTGGGTAACTACACTTGGGTAACTACACTTGGGTACAACACTTGGGTAACTACACTTGGGTAACAACACTTGGGTAACTACACTTGGGTAACAACACTTGGGTAA
>WNGS01000024.1:117788-131385 GCA_020271785.1 Procambarus virginalis
CCTGCAAACCACCTCACAGATCTTCTCAACCATGGAACAACTTCCGACACCAGCAGAATGCTCGCCAAGAAAGGGACAAGAAAATGAACTGAAGAAAGTGAGCTTCAAGGCAATGTACACTAACATAGATGGGATTACAAATAAAACAAGCGAACTCGGAGAATGGGCACTAGAAGAAAACCAGACATAATAGCACTCACAGAAACAAAGCTAACGAAAACTATAACAAATGCAGTGTTTCCACAGGGCTACTATGTAGTGAGGAAGGAGAGAGAACGGAGAGGAGGAGGTGGTGCAGCTTTGCTACTAAGAGAAGGTCGGAGTTTCGAAGAGATGGTAATTCAGAACTGTGAAGGTTTCAGTGACTACATATCAGGCACCATAGCAACTGGAGGACAGAAAATTATAGTAGTAGTCATAAAAAGCCCCCCACCGAATGACAGAAGACCCAGACAGGAATATGATAGAAACAACTTGGCCACCATCAATATAATAGAGAGAGCAGCTTCTGTGGCTAGCATGAACGGATCCAGACTACTAATCATGGGAGACTTCAACCATGGGAAGATAGATTGGGGGAACAGAGACCCACACGGAGGCCCAGACACATGGAGAGCTAAGCTGCTGGATGTGGTGACAAGAAACTTTCTAAGTCAACACGTCAAGGGACCGACAAGAATGAGAGGAGGGGATGAACCAGCCTTGCTTGATCTGATATTTACCCTAAATGAGTCGGATATAAGGGAAGTTAAGTTGGAAGCCCCCTTGGGAATGAGTGATCATAGTGTAGTGAGCTTTGAGTACCTGGTTGAGCTAAGAATTATCACCCCCAAAAAGAACTGGGAAACAAAGGGCTGGCGTACCGAAAGGGAAACTATAAGGAGATGAATAAATTCCTATGGGATATACATTAGGAAACAGAACTCGGAACCAAGTCCGTACAAGACATGATGGACAATGTCACCCAAAAATGTCAGGAGGCTGTAAGCAGGTTTGTCCCAGCCCGACAGGAAAAAACAGAGAAGCAAAGGAAGAGTCCGTGGTTTAATAGGGAATGTATGAAAGCAAAGGAGCTGAACAAAAGAGCATGGAGGAACTTCCGTAATAACAGAACACCAGAAAGTAGAGAGAGATACCAGAGAACCAGGAACGAGTATGTTAGTGTGAGAAGAGCAGATGAGAAAAGGTATGAAAATGATATAGCTAATAAAGCCAAGACCGAACCAAAGCTACTACACAGTCACATCAGGAGGAAGACAACAGTGAAGGAACAGGTGATGAAACTTAGGGTGGGCGAGGACAGGTACACAGAGAATGACAAAGAGGTGTGTGAAGAACTCAATAAAAGGTTCCAGGAGGTCTTTACAATAGAACAGGGGGAAGTCACGGTGCTAGGAGAGGTGGCAGCAAACCAGGTGACCTTGGAAAGGTTCGAAATTACAAGAGATGAGGTCAAGAAGTACCTATTGGAGCTGGATGTGAGAAAAGCTGTTGGGCCGGACGGAATCTCGCCATGGGTATTGAAAGAGTGTGCAGGAGCACTTTGCTTACCACTCTCCATAGTGTATAGTAAGTCACTGGAAACGGGAGACCTACCAGAAATATGGAAGACTGCTAATGTAGCACCAATCTACAAAAAGGGTGACAGACAAGAGGCACTGAACTACAGGCCAGTGTCCTTAACTTGTATACCATGCAAGGTGATGGAGAAGATTGTGAGAAAAAACCTAGTAACACATCTCGAGAGAAGAGACTTCGTGACAACCCATCAACATGGGTTCAGGGAGGGTAAATCTTGCCTTACAGGCTTGATAGAATTCTACGATCAGGTGACAAAGATTAAGCAAGAAAGAGAAGGATGGGCGGACTGCATTTTTTTGGACTGTCGGAAAGCCTTTGACACAGTACCCCATAAAAGGTTGATGCATAAGCTGGAGAAACAGGCAGGAGTAACTGGTAGGGCGCTCCAGTGGATAAGGGAGTACCTAAGCAATAGGAAGCAGAGAATTACAGTGAGGGGTGAGACCTCAGAATGGCGTGAAGTCACCAGTGGAGTCCCACAGGGCTCTGTACTTGGACCTATCCTGTTTCTGATATACGTAAATGATCTCCCAGAGGGTATAGACTCATTCCTCTCAATGTTTGCTGACGACGCCAAAATTATGAGAAGGATTAAGACAGAGGAGACAGCTTGAGGCTTCAAGAAGACCTGGACAAGCTGCAGGAATGGTCGAACAAATGGCTGTTAGAGTTTAACCCAAGCAAATGTAATGTAATGAAGATAGGGGAAGGAAGCAGGAGACCAGATACAAGGTATCATTTGGGAGATGAAATACTTCAAGAGTCAGAGATAGAGAAAGACCTGGGGGTTGATATCACGCCAGACCTGTCCCCTGAAGCTCATATCAAGAGGATAACATCAGCAGCATATGCCAGGTTGGCTAACATAAGAACGGCCTTTAGAAACTTGTGTAAGGAATCTTTCAGAACATTATATACCACATATGTCAGACCAATCCTGGAGTATGCGGCTCCAGCATGGAGTACATATCTAGTCAAGCATAAGACTAAACTGGAAAAGGTTCAAAGGTTTGCCACCAGACTAGTACCCGAGCTGAGAGGTATGAGCTACGAGGAGAGACTACGGGAATTAAACCTCACTTCGTTGGAAGACAGAAGAGTTAGGGGGGACATGATCACCACATTCAAGATTCTCAAGGGAATCGACAGGGTTGATAAAGACAGGCTATTTAACACAAGGGGCACGCGCACTAGGGGACACAGGTGGAAAATGAGTGCCCAAATGAGCCACAGAGATATTAGGAAGAAATTTTTTAGTGTCAGAGTGGTTGACAAATGGAATGCATTAGGAAGTAATGTGGTGGAGGCTGACTCCATACACAGTTTCAAGTGTAGATATGATAGAGCCTAATAGGTTCAGGAACCTGTACACCTGTTGATTGACGGTTGAGAGGTGGTACCAAAGAGCCAGAGCTCAACCCCCGCAAGCACAACTAGGTGAGTACAACTAGGTGAGTAGACACACACACACACACACACACACACACACACACACACACACACAACACGGTATGGGGCCTGTGGCTGACTGGACAGCACCCTGGACGTGTGATCTTATGGTCTCGGGTTCGATTCCCAGCGCCAGCAAGAAACAATGGGCAGAGTTTATTTCACCCTGATGATCCTGTTACCTAGCAGTAAGTAGGTACCTGGGAGTTAGTCAGCTGTCACGGGCTGCTTACTGGTGTGTGTGTGTGGTGTGGAAAAAAAGGACTTAATAAACAGTTGATTGACAGTTGAGAGGCGGGCCGAAAGAGCAGCGCTCAACCCCCACAAGTACAACTAGGTGAATACACACACATGCACACTGATAAAAAGATAATGATAAAAGAGAAAGGAATTTTGAGGAGATGGTTATTCAAGACTGTGAAGGTTTCAGTGACTACTGTGACGGTGTTCCCCCCCTTCTATTTCTCCCACGCCTGCTATAAGAGTCATGTCCACTTTATCCGAGCGTTCTCTACGTTGCGGGCCTCAGTTTGACATATGTGGGAGAGTATAGTGTTCTCGCAGTGCCGAGAAATTTGTAAAAGAAGAGTATTTTGGCCTGTGGTATAGGCCCTTTAGGAAGCCAATATGGCGCTGGCTCCTCTGTTCTCCTGCCAAAACTGTGTGACGTCAGTGACACCAGATTGGTCACCGTCAGCGACGTGGCACTGGGAGCCAATGAAAACCTCCCTTGGCAAATATGACGTCACGAAGGCAGGGGGGTCCAGCCGTAGCGCCGTGTTGGCGCCACAGTCTCACACGGCACGTCAGCGAGGCAAGACGTGCACCAAGGAATCCTGTCAAGTTGACGGATTACCCGAGCTCCAGTGGATATAAGCGTCTCCTGTTGTCTGCACGCACTCTGAGAGGTCTTCTTTCATTCCATGTGTGGACCGAAGAAGGAATTGATGGAATATTGAGCAATAAGTGCTCCGGGACAGGTGGGTTGCAAGAAGTGGACCGGGCATTGATGTATGTGACGTCTGTGGCAGTTCACCCGTATAGGAGGCAGCTTAGCGGCCGGGCCATTCCACCGTGAGGAAACCTGGTTGACCGACTCGTCAACTAGGTTGGATGTGTGAACGACGGTCCTGTCAGTTTGACAGTAGCACGACAATCCCATGGAACCTTACGAGTCACCCATTGTATGCAAGTACGCCAAGAAGTCTTCCTTCATTCCATGTGTGTGGACCGACGAGGGAATTGACAGTATATTGAGCTTCAAGTGCTCTGGAATCGGGTGCTGTGCAGGTGGAGTTTAAGCAGTATCGTCTGGGACGTCTGATAGCTTCACAGTGACATCGTAGTGGCGGGGCCAATTCCACTGGGAGTGCAGTAACAGAAGAAACTAATTGGGAATCCGTACGACTACCGCCGAGACGTAGGCTGGCAGCCGTAATTGAAAGGGAAGTTGACGGCCAGGAAACCGACTCCAACCCTACAAGACGTGGAGGAGGAGTGCGGACCTGCGGAGGACAGAACGCGGCGAGACACGATAATCCTGAGACGTTGGCTTGTGTTTCTGGACGGTACACGAGGCGAGAGCCTGGACCAGGAGCTGCAACTCAACTCTCATCGTAGGATAGGTGAAGTAGGTGATTACAGTTACCCTCCCAATTCCCCTTTAGTTAGCTATATATATTTAGCCAGAGTATCTTTCAGATAGTGAGCAAGTCTCACCTGGATCTATGTCACAGTAGGTACAGTGTGCGGAGTGAGGCTATACAGAGCACTCACAGTATTCAGTTATATATATATATATATATATATATATATATATATATATATATATATATATATATATATATATATATATATATATATATATGTGGTGTGTGCAAGCACCTGGATTTACTAAAGAATTTGCTGTGACGAGAATTTATTTCATGTGATTTACCATGATGAGTTAGAGAGAGAATATATATATATGCTAGTGAACCAGTTATTGGTGGTAGGCTATGTGCCCAGTATTTGTATAATTACTATTATTGATATCTATGATTTATCTATGTATATGTATATGCCTGTGTATTGAATAATTTCACATGTGTGAAGTGATTACTTGTGATATCGCTTTGAGAGGAATTATCGAATCAAAGAACAGTACCGTGATTAAGTGCATTCATTGTAATTATTATCAAGTACAGTGCAGTTCTCTGGTACAGTGAAATATCACGTTAAGTGCAGTAAGAATGAGTTATTGATCGTGAGACCAGTATGGTGGTTTATTGTGTTCTATCGAAATTATAGATATGTTATATGGATGATAAATTTAGTGATTCATGAGAAGTTAAAGAAACGGGGCACGCGACGCCAGGAAAACAAGCAATAAACATTCTCACGACTAGCAGGGCGCGGACCAGCTGGTTTTGACATGTGACGTGGGGGTGGAAGTGTGTTGCCGTATCGGTGTGCCCCAAATTATCTGCTGAGGAGAGAGCGGCTGTTGTACTTGTTCTTGTGTGTTTATTGATATATGAATATCTTGATGTTTTAAGTAAAATACCAAAATTCCTTGGTGTTTGTATCATCCCCTCCATAAACCTTGTGACTACGAAATATTTAAAGAAGATAGAGTGACAGGAATAATTACTTGCCTGATACCAGATTAATTGAGCGTGCTCTTGCCACAATTACCACAATTACGCAACACCACTGTAGTGTTACTGGACACCGGAAAACACCAGTTGGCGACCTTGTAAGTAGTGTAAGAGTCCTTGCCAGGGCGTACACACAATTGAAGGAACAATCTGTGTCTCCACTCACTCCTTGACCAGAGGCCGGTTGGGGGATCGATTGGGGTACTCTCCTGGGCGTACAGTGGCGCCGATAGGATAGAGTGAAGACCGGCAGGACTACGGTAACGGTTATCGCCAGATCGACCGTTGAGAAGATATCTAGTCTACTGTTGCTCACCCCACACTCCCCGACACTACATAACAGGTACCATAGCAATTGGAGGACAAAAACTTATAGTAGTAGTCATATATAACCCCCCCCCACCAAATGACAGAAAACCCAGACAGGAATATGATAAAAACACCATGACCACCATTAATATAATAGAGAGGACAGCTTTTGTTGCTAGCAGGAATGGATCTGGACTGCTAATCATGGGAGACTTCAACCACGGGAAGATAGATTGGGAGAACAGAGACCCACATGGAGGACAAGACACATGGAGAGCAAAGCTGCTGGCCGTGGCAACAAGAAACTTTCTGAGCCCTCACATCAAGGGACCGACAAGAAGGCGAGGAGAAGACGAGCCAGCAATGCTTGATCTGATATTCACCCTGAATGAGTGGGATATAAGGGAAGTTAAGCTGGAAGCACCCTTGGGAATGAGTGATCATAGTGTATTGATCTTTGAATACCTGGTAGAGCTAGGAGTAACATTCCACCAAAAATAACCAGAAAACAAAGGGCTGGCATATAGAAATTGAAATTATGACGAAATGAGAAAATTCCTAAGAAAAATACTGTGGGACACAGAACTCAGAACTAAGACTGTATAAGACATGATGGACTATGTCACCCAAAAGCGTCAGGAGGCAATAAGCAGGTTTATCCCGGCCCATAACAAAAAAAATGAGAAGCAAAGAAGAATCCACGGTTTAATAGGGCGTGTATGGAAGCAAAGGAAAGAAACAAAAATAGGTGGAGGAATTTATCAGAAGAGCAGAAAGCAGAGAGAGATATCAGTGTGGGAAAACTGACTTATGGATATTTATTAATTTATATTAATGTATATACTAATTTATGTAGTGATTTTTTTTTTACGCTAATTTATTTATTTCGGTCGTGGACTGTATGCTGTTTAAAGTGACTGTATGATTTAAAATTCCACAAATCGTTCCTTACAGATTCTGGGTGGGGGGAAGGGTATGGTTTATATATATAATCTATTAATATAAATTATTGATTAGTAGACATTCACTAGAGTATAAGACTACATATGTTAGTAAATAAAATTAAATACAGCTTATCTGTATGGATGATTTTAGCCTAGACAACCAGATATGAACACGGATGAAAGAAGCCAGTCGATAGTCCTCTTGTGGGTGAGACTAACTTTACAATATGTTACTGGTTGCTAGGTAGCTACACTTAGTTCTTCTCCCACTTCAATTACACTTGTCAAAGGGCACTCAAAATAATAGAAGTATTTCTACATATGGCAGCCATATCAGGGAAAATAAAGTTATTTTATGAGATAACATCAAAGTAATATTTACCTTGTTAGTTTTGCTCGATAGCATCCTCACCGGTTTACCCTAATTTCCAACATTTCTGGTCAGGAAAGAAAGGATAATAAACGGGTTTCGGTATCAGGAAATTTCCTTATTTGTAGACAATGAATGTGTTGATGATGGGAGGACTTTACTTCTCATAACACTACTTCATAGGGCACTTTTGTGTGGAGCTTGAAGTGAGCTTCATGCGAGACTTTTTACATTTACAATGGCGACTACTGGCTGGCCTTCCTCCCACTGACTCATTGAGCATCTTGTTCAGATGACATCAAGAAGTGGAAAATGGGCTTACATTTAATATATTTTGGTATTAATAATTAAGTTGATTCAAGGGAAATGTTTTTATGATGTTTACAGTCCAAAGACTGATGTATTAAGAATAATGTCCCATATTAGGTGATGAATTTGATGGTGATATATGGCAATGATGTCCCCGTTTTCTTCCGAGGAAATTTCCACTGTGCCTCATTTTCAATGATTTAATTTGTTAATACAAACCAACAGCAATATTATCTGCCTTTTTTATTAAATGTTAGTAAATGGTGGCGGTTTTTCAAACATAATTCCGGGGGGGGGCATCATGGGTCGAAGTCCAGTACTTATGACTGACAAACACCGATACTCCTCCTCAGAAGTATTAAATTAATTTCATATTAATAGTTAGTAATCACCCTTTTGTGCATCAGTTCGTACAGGATAGATGAGGCTGAACACAATGTACCATCTGCTCTCTTTGCGTAATTTCATTTATTTACATTTTCCTCAGTTAAACTTTAGTAGCCATTTTCTTAATCATTCATCAAGTTTGTCCAGGTCGTCCTGTAGTCTCTGTCTATCTTCATCTGTCTTGATTCTTCTCATATTTTTTTCATAATCAGCAGTGTGTGTGTGTGTATTCACCTAGTTGTGCTTGCAGAAGTTGAGCTCTAGTTCTTTCGGCCTGCCTTTCAACTATCAATCAACTTTTTTTTCTACACACACACACACACCCAGGAAGCAGCCCGTAGCAGCTGTCTAACTTTCAGGTACCTATTTACTGCTAGGTGAACAGGACTCATTCGGGTGAAAGAAACTCTGCTCATTTGTTTCCGCAATCGCCGGGGATCGATCCCCGGCCATGCACATTCCAATCCTGGAAATATGCAGCTCCAGCCTGGAGTCCGTACCTAGTTAAACAAACATGATAACCACATACAAAATTCTCAGGGTAATTGCCAGCTTAAACAAAGACAAACTCTTTAGCACAGTTTGAAGACGAACAAGGGGACACAGGTGGAAACTTAATATCCAAATGAGCCACAGAGACGTTAGAAAGAATTTTTTCAGTGTCAGAGTAGTTAACAAATGGAATACATTAAGCAGTGATGTGGTGAAGGCAGACTCCATACACAGTTTCAAATGTAGATTTGATTGAGCCCAGTAGGTTAACAAATGAGTACACCAGTTGATTGACGGTTGAGAGGCGGGACCAAAGAGCCAAAGCTCAACCGCCGCAAGCACAAATAGGTTAGTACACACACACACACACACATTGAACTGGAGCATTAGAATAAAACAAACATGGCAGGAGCCACCAAACTCAGAGGGAGGTGAAGGACACGATGACTCTTTTAAGGGGCAATTGTTCACATGTGGAGCCAAATGAGTGAAGAGTTGAGGGTAATGAGGGAGACCGTAACCAACCTGCAGGAGGAGCTGAAGGAGGCTAAGGAAGAGATAAATAGCCTGAAAGATAATTCTCCTCAATACCAGACATGAACAATCCCTCAGAAAGCTGGTAATGTATCTTTAGAAGGAACCTCTACAATACAACCCTCAACTGCAGATATACTTAGAAAGAGCCCAGAAGGTATGTCTGCAGTACAGGAAATATGCCATGAAAGTTACTACCTCTCAGGAAGCAGCTAGATGTACTAGCCGGCAGATAGACAGATAAGAGCAGTAGTCGTGGTAGGTATTAACACGTAGCGACCTGTCCAGTGGAGTGGAGAGATTAAGACAAAGCTGCAGTTACAGAAGTCCTGGAAGGGGCACAGATGGAGAGAGATGAACGGAATATATAACAGGTGTTCAGGGTTGGCCAGTACAGCAAGGACACACTTGAGTTACAACCCCCACAAGCACACCTAGGTGAGTCCTTAGGGAAGTAAACTTAGATAAGTACACTTAGGTAACTACACATAAGTAACTACGTTTAAGTAACTACACATAGGTAACTTCTCTTAGGTAACTACACATTAGTAACTACATTTAAGTAACTACACATAGGCAACTTTTCTTAGGTAACTACACTTCGGGAAGTAAACTTAGTTAAGTACACTTACGGAAGAAAACTTAGTTAAGTACACTTAGGGAAGTAAAATTAGTTAAGTACACTTAGGGAAGTAAACTTAGTTAAGTACACTTAGGTAATCATGCTTAAGTAACAACACTTAGGTACTCTTCTTAGGTAATTACACAGAGGCAACTTCACTTAGCTGACTACACTTAGGTATCTACGCTTTGGTAAGAATGATTAGATAACTACACTTGGCTAACTACACTTGGGTAACTACACTTGGGTAACTACACTTGGGTAACTACACTTGAGTAACAACACTTGGGTAACTACACTTGGGTAACAACACTTGGGTAACAACACTTGGGTAACTACACTTGGGTAACAACACTTGGGTAACAACACTTGGGTAACTACACTTGGGTAACTACACTTGGGTAACAACACTTGGGTAACTACACTTGGGTAACTACACTTGGGTAACTACACTTGGGTAACAACACTTGGGTAACAACACTTGGGTAACAACACTTGGGTAACAACACTTGGGTAACTACACTTGGGTAACAACACTTGGGTAACTACACTTGGGTAACAACACTTGCGTAACTACACTTGGGTAACAACACTTGGGTAACTACACTTGGGTAACAACACTTGGGTAACTACACTTGGGTAACTACACTTGGGTAACTACACTTGAGTAACAACACTTGGGTAATAACACTTGGGTAACTACACTTGGGTAACTACACTTGGGTAACAACACTTGGGTAACTACACTTGGGTAACTACACTTGGGTAACAACACTTAGGTAACAACACTTGGGTAACTACACTTGGGTAACTACACTTGGGTAACTACACTTGGGTAACAACACTTGGGTAACTACACTTGGGTAACAACACTTGGGTAACTACACTTGGGTAACTACACTTGGGTAACTACACTTGGGTAACAACACTTGGGTAACTACACTTGGGAAACAACACTTGGGTAACTACACTTGGGTAACTACACTTGGGTAACAACACTTGGGTAACTACACTTGGGTAACTACACTTGGGTAACTACACTTGGGTAACAACACTTGGGTAACTACACTTGGGTAACTACACTTGGGTAACAACACTTGGGTAACTACACTTGGGTAACTACACTTGGGTAACAACACTTGGGTAACTACACTTGGGTAACAACACTTGGGTAACTACACTTGGGTAACTACACTTGGGTAACAACACTTGGGTAACAACACTTGGGTAACTACACTTGGGTAACAACACTTGGGTAACAACACTTGGGTAACAACACTTGGGTAATTACACTTGGGTAACAACACTTGGGTAACTACACTTGGGTAACTACACTTGGGTAACAACACTTGGGTAACAACACTTGGGTAACTACACTTGGGTAACTACACTTGGGTAACAACACTTGGGTAATTACACTTGGGTAACAACACTTGGGTAACAACACTTGGGTAACTACACTTGGGTAACAACACTTGGGTAACTACACTTGGGTAACTACACTTGGGTAACAACACTTGGGTAACAACACTTGGGTAACTACACTTGGGTAACAACACTTGGGTAACAACACTTGGGTAACTACACTTGGGTAACAACACTTGGGTAACTACACTTGGGTAACAACACTTGGGTAACTACACTTGGGTAACAACACTTGGGTAACTACACTTGGGTAACTACACTTGGGTAACAACACTTGGGTAACTACACTTGGGTAACTACACTTGGGTAACAACACTTGGGTAACTACACTTGGGTAACTACACTTGGGTAACTACACTTGGGTAACTACACTTGGGTAACAACACTTGGGTAACTACACTTGGGTAACTACACTTGGGTAACTACACTTGGGTAACTACACTTGGGTAACTACACTTGGGTAACTACACTTGGGTAACTACACTTGGGTAACTACACTTGGGTAACTACACTTGGGTAACTACACTTGGGTAACAACACTTGGGTAACAACACTTGGGTAACTACACTTGGGTAACTACACTTGGGTAACAACACTTGGGTAACTACACTTGGGTAACTACACTTGGGTAACTACACTTGGGTAACTACACTTGGGTAACTACACTTGGGTAACAACACTTGGGTAACTACACTTGGGTAACAACACTTGGGTAACTACACTTGGGTAACTACACTTGGGTAACTACACTTGGGTAACAACACTTGGGTAACTACACTTGGGTAACAACACTTGGGTAACTACACTTGGGTAACAACACTTGGGTAACAACACTTGGGTAACTACACTTGGGTAACTACACTTGGGTAACAACACTTGGGTAACTACACTTGGGTAACTACACTTGGGTAACTACACTTGGGTAACTACACTTGGGTAACTACACTTGGGTAACAACACTTGGGTAACTACACTTGGGTAACTACACTTGGGTAACTACACTTGGGTAACTACACTTGGGTAACTACACTTGGGTAACTACACTTGGGTAACTACACTTGGGTAACTACACTTGGGTAACTACACTTGGGTAACTACACTTGGGTAACAACACTTGGGTAACTACACTTGGGTAACTACACTTGGGTAACTACACTTGGGTAACAACACTTGGGTAACTACACTTGGGTAACTACACTTGGGTAACTACACTTGGGTAACTACACTTGGGTAACAACACTTGGGTAACTACACTTGGGTAACTACACTTGGGTAACACACTTGGGTAACTACACTTGGGTAACTACACTTGGGTAACAACACTTGGGTAACTACACTTGGGTAACTACACTTGGGTAACTACACTTGGGTAACTACACTTGGGTAACTACACTTGGGTAACAACACTTGGGTAACAACACTTGGGTAACTACACTTGGGTAACTACACTTGGGTAACTACACTTGGGTAACTACACTTGGGTAACAACACTTGGGTAACAACACTTGGGTAACTACACTTGGGTAACAACACTTGGGTAACAACACTTGGGTAACTACACTTGGGTAACTACACTTGGGTAACAACACTTGGGTAACTACACTTGGGTAACAACACTTGGGTAACACACTTGGGTAACAACACTTGGGTAACAACACTTGGGTAACAACACTTGGGTAACTACACTTGGGTAACTACACTTGGGTAACAACACTTGGGTAACAACACTTGGGTAACTACACTTGGGTAACTACACTTGGGTAACAACACTTGGGTAACTACACTTGGGTACTACACTTGGGTAACACACTTGGGTAACTACACTTGGGTAACTACACTTGGGTAACAACACTTGGGTAACTACACTTGGGTAACTACACTTGGGTAACTACACTTGGGTAACAACACTTGGGTAACAACACTTGGGTAACAACACTTGGGTAACTACACTTGGGTAACAACACTTGGGTAACACACTTGGGTAACTACACTTGGGTAACTACACTTGGGTAACTACACTTGGGTAACTACACTTGGGTAACAACACTTGGGTAACAACACTTGGGTAACTACACTTGGGTAACTACACTTGGGTAACAACACTTGGGTAACTACACTTGGGTAACTACACTTGGGTAACAACACTTGGGTAACTACACTTGGGTAACTACACTTGGTAACTACACTTGGGTAACAACACTTGGGTAACAACACTTGGGTAACAACACTTGGGTAACAACACTTGGGTAACAACACTTGGGTAACTACACTTGGGTAACACACTTGGGTAACAACACTTGGTAACAACACTTGGGTAACTACACTTGGGTAACAACACTTGGGTAACTACACTTGGGTAACAACACTTGGGTAACTACACTTGGGTAACAACACTTGGGTAACTACACTTGGGTAACACACTTGGGTAACAACACTTGGGTAACAACACTTGGGTAACAACACTTGGGTAACTACACTTGGTAACAACACTTGGGTAACAACACTTGGGTAACTACACTTGGGTAACAACACTTGG
>WNGS01000025.1:29373-55434 GCA_020271785.1 Procambarus virginalis
CACACAGTTGACCACAAGGTCTGGATAACTCACCCACACACAGTTGACCACAAGGTCTGGATAACTCACCCACACACAGTTGACCACAAGGTCTGGATAACTCACCACACACACAGTTGACCACAAGGTCTGGATACTCACCCACACACAGTTGACCACAAGGTCTGGATAACTCACCCACACACAGTTGACCACAAGGTCTGGATAACTCCCCACACACAGTGACCACAAGGTCTGGATAACTCACCCACACAGTTGACCACAAGGTCTGGATAACTCACCCACACACAGTTGACCACAAGGTCTGGATAACTCTCCCACACAGTTGACCACAAGGTCTGGATAACTCTCCCCACACAGTTGACCACAAGGTCTGGATAACTCACCCACACAGTTGACCACAAGGTCTGGATAACTCACCCACACATTGACCACAAGGTCTGGATAACTCACCCACACAGTTGACCACAAGGTCTGGATAACTCACCCACACAGTTGACCACAAGGTCTGGATAACTCACCCACACAGTTGACCACAAGGTCTGGATAACTCACCCACACACAGTTGACCACAAGGTCTGGATAACTCACCCACACAGTTGACCACAAGGTCTGGATACTCACACCCACACAGTTGACCACAAGGTCTGGATAACTCACCCACACAGTTGACCACAAGGTCTGGATAACTCACCCACACACAGTTGACCACAAGTCTGGATAACTCTCCCACACAGTTGACCACAAGGTCTGGATAACTCTCCCACACACAGTGACCACAAGGTCTGGATAACTCACCCACACACAGTGACCACAAGGTCTGGATAACTCACCCACACAGTTGACCACAAGGTCTGGATAACTCACCCACACACAGTTGACCACAAGGTCTGGATAACTCACCCACACACAGTTGACCACAAGGTCTGGATAACTCACCCACACAGTTGACCACAAGGTCTGGATAACTCACCCACACAGTTGACCACAAGGTCTGGATAACTCACCCACACAGTTGACCACAAGGTCTGGATAACTCCCCCACACAGTTGACCACAAGGTCTGGATAACTCACCCACACAGTTGACCACAAGGTCTGGATAACTCACCCACACAGTTGACCACAAGGTCTGGATAACTCACCCACACAGTTGACCACAAGGTCTGGATAACTCACCCACACAGTTGACCACAAGGTCTGGATAACTCACCCACACACAGTTGACCACAAGGTCTGGATAACTCACCCACACACAGTTGACCACAAGGTCTGGATAACTCACCCACACACAGTTGACCACAAGGTCTGGATAACTCACCCACACAGTTGACCACAAGGTCTGGATAACTCACCCACACAGTTGACCACAAGGTCTGGATAACTCTCCCACACACAGTTGACCACAAGGTCTGGATAACTCACCCACACACAGTTGACCACAAGGTCTGGATAACTCACCCACACACAGTTGACCACAAGGTCTGGATAACTCACCCACACAGTTGACCACAAGGTCTGGATAACTCACCCACACAGTTGACCACAAGGTCTGGATAACTCTCCCACACACAGTTGACCACAAGGTCTGGATAACTCACCCACACACAGTTGACCACAAGGTCTGGATAACTCACCCACACAGTTGACCACAAGGTCTGGATAACTCACCCACACACAGTTGACCACAAGGTCTGGATAACTCACCCACACAGTTGACCACAAGGTCTGGATAACTCACCCACACACAGTTGACCACAAGGTCTGGATAACTCACCCACACACAGTTGACCACAAGGTCTGGATAACTCACCCACACACAGTTGACCACAAGGTCTGGATAACTCTCCCACACAGTTGACCACAAGGTCTGGATAACTCACCCACACACAGTTGACCACAAGGTCTGGATAACTCACCCACACACAGTTGACCACAAGGTCTGGATAACTCACCCACACAGTTGACCACAAGGTCTGGATAACTCACCCACACAGTTGACCACAAGGTCTGGATAACTCACCCACACACAGTTGACCACAAGGTCTGGATAACTCACCCACACAGTTGACCACAAGGTCTGGATAACTCTCCCACACAGTTGACCACAAGGTCTGGATAACTCTCCCACACAGTTGACCACAAGGTCTGGATAACTCACCCACACACAGTTGACCACAAGGTCTGGATAACTCTCCCACACAGTTGACCACAAGGTCTGGATAACTCACCCACACACAGTTGACCACAAGGTCTGGATAACTCACCCACACACAGTTGACCACAAGGTCTGGATAACTCACCCACACACAGTTGACCACAAGGTCTGGATAACTCACCCACACACAGTTGACCACAAGGTCTGGATAACTCCCCACACAGTTGACCACAAGGTCTGGATAACTCACCCACACAGTTGACCACAAGGTCTGGATAACTCACCCACACAGTTGACCACAAGGTCTGGATAACTCACCCACACAGTTGACCACAAGGTCTGGATAACTCACCCACACAGTTGACCACAAGGTCTGGATAACTCACCCACACAGTTGACCACAAGGTCTGGATAACTCACCCACACAGTTGACCACAAGGTCTGGATAACTCACCACACACAGTTGACCACAAGGTCTGGATAACTCACCCCACACAGTTGACCACAAGGTCTGGATAACTCACCCACACACAGTTGACCACAAGGTCTGGATAACTCACCCACACAGTTGACCACAAGGTCTGGATAACTCACCCACACAGTTGACCACAAGGTCTGGATAACTCACCCACACAGTTGACCACAAGGTCTGGATAACTCACCCACACAGTTGACCACAAGGTCTGGATAACTCACCCACACAGTTGACCACAAGGTCTGGATAACTCACCCACACAGTTGACCACAAGGTCTGGATAACTCACCCACACAGTTGACCACAAGGTCTGGATAACTCACCCACACAGTTGACCACAAGGTCTGGATAACTCACCCACACACAGTTGACCACAAGGTCTGGATAACTCACCCCACACAGTTGACCACAAGGTCTGGATAACTCACCCACACACAGCTGACCACAAGGTCTGGATAACTCACCCACACAGTTGACCACAAGGTCTGGATAACTCACCCACACAGCTGACCACAAGGTCTGGATAACTCACCCACACAGTTGACCACAAGGTCTGGATAACTCACCCACACAGTTGACCACAAGGTCTGGATAACTCACCCACACAGTTGACCACAAGGTCTGGATAACTCACCCACACAGTTGACCACAAGGTCTGGATAACTCACCCACACAGTTGACCACAAGGTCTGGATAACTCACCCCACACAGTTGACCACAAGGTCTGGATAACTCACCCACACAGCTGACCACAAGGTCTGGATAACTCACCCACACAGTTGACCACAAGGTCTGGATAACTCACCCACACAGTTGACCACAAGGTCTGGATAACTCACCCACACACAGTTGACCACAAGGTCTGGATAACTCACCCACACACAGCTGACCACAAGGTCTGGATAACTCACCCACACACAGCTGACCACAAGGTCTGGATAACTCACCCACACACAGTTGACCACAAGGTCTGGATAACTCTCCCACACAGTTGACCACAAGGTCTGGATAACTCACCCACACACAGTTGACCACAAGGTCTGGATAACTCTCCCACACAGTTGACCACAAGGTCTGGATAACTCACCCACACACAGTTGACCACAAGGTCTGGATAACTCTCCCACACAGTTGACCACAAGGTCTGGATAACTCTCCCACACACAGTTGACCACAAGGTCTGGATAACTCACCCAAACAGTTGACCACAAGGTCTGGATAACTCACCCACACACAGCTGACCACAAGGTCTGGATAACTCACCCACACACAGCTGACCACAAGGTCTGGATAACTCACCCACACACAGTTGACCACAAGGTCTGGATAACTCACCCACACACAGCTGACCACAAGGTCTGGATAACTCACCCACACAGTTGACCACAAGGTCTGGATAACTCACCCACACAGTTGACCACAAGGTCTGGATAACTCACCCACACAGTTGACCACAAGGTCTGGATAACTCACCCACACAGTTGACCACAAGGTCTGGATAACTCACCCACACAGTTGACCACAAGGTCTGGATAACTCACCCACACACAGTTGACCACAAGGTCTGGATAACTCACCCACACAGTTGACCACAAGGTCTGGATAACTCACCCACACAGTTGACCACAAGGTCTGGATAACTCACCCACACAGTTGACCACAAGGTCTGGATAACTCACCCACACACAGCTGACCACAAGGTCTGGATAACTCACCCACACACAGCTGACCACAAGGTCTGGATAACTCACCCACACACAGCTGACCACAAGGTCTGGATAACTCACCCACACACAGTTGACCACAAGGTCTGGATAACTCACCCACACAGTTGACCACAAGGTCTGGATAACTCACCCACACAGTTGACCACAAGGTCTGGATAACTCACCCACACAGTTGACCACAAGGTCTGGATAACTCACCCACACACAGTTGACCACAAGGTCTGGATAACTCACCCACACAGCTGACCACAAGGTCTGGATAACTCACCCACACAGTTGACCACAAGGTCTGGATAACTCACCCACACAGTTGACCACAAGGTCTGGATAACTCACCCCCACACAGCTGACCACAAGGTCTGGATAACTCACCACACACAGCTGACCACAAGGTCTGGATAACTCACCCACACACAGCTGACCACAAGGTCTGGATAACTCACCACACACAGTTGACCACAAGGTCTGGATAACTCTCCCACACAGTTGACCACAAGGTCTGGATAACTCACCCACACACAGCTGACCACAAGGTCTGGATAACTCACCCACACACAGCTGACCACAAGGTCTGGATAACTCACCCACACAGTTGACCACAAGGTCTGGATAACTCTCCCACACAGCTGACCACAAGGTCTGGATAACTCACCCACACACAGTTGACCACAAGGTCTGGATAACTCTCCCACACACAGTTGACCACAAGGTCTGGATAACTCACCCACACAGTTGACCACAAGGTCTGGATAACTCACCCACACACAGTTGACCACAAGGTCTGGATAACTCACCCACACAGTTGACCACAAGGTCTGGATAACTCTCCCACACACAGTTGACCACAAGGTCTGGATAACTCACCCACACACAGTTGACCACAAGGTCTGGATAACTCACCCACACACAGTTGACCACAAGGTCTGGATAACTCACCCACACACAGTTGACCACAAGGTCTGGATAACTCACCCACACACAGTTGACCACAAGGTCTGGATAACTCACCCACACACAGTTGACCACAAGGTCTGGATAACTCTCCCACACAGCTGACCACAAGGTCTGGATAACTCACCCACACAGCTGACCACAAGGTCTGGATAAACATGGATGTAGGCGCTAGCCTGCAATAGTTTTTATTGCTCGTCAGCCGCCAGTACAGTAGTCTGTGTACGAGTCAGCTGCCAGTACAGTAGTCTGTGTACGAGTCAGCCGCCAGTACAGTAGTCTGTGTACGAGTCAGCCGCCAGTACAGTAGTCTGTGTACGAGTCAGCCGCCAGTACAGTAGTCTGTGTACGAGTCAGCTGCCAGTACAGTAGTCTGTGTACGAGTCAGCCGCCAGTACAGTAGTCTGTGTACGAGTCAGCCGCCAGTACAGTAGTCTGTGTACGAGTCAGCCGCCAGTACAGTAGTCTGTGTACGAGTCAGCTGCCAGTACAGTAGTCTGTGTACGAGTCAGCCGCCAGTACAGTAGTCTGTGTACGAGTCAGCCGCCAGTACAGTAGTCTGTGTACGAGTCAGCCGCCAGTACAGTAGTCTGTGTACGAGTCAGCCGCCAGTACAGTAGTCTGTGTACGAGTCAGCCGCCAGTACAGTAGTCTGTGTACGAGTCAGCCGCCAGTACAGTAGTCTGTGTACGAGTCAGCCGCCAGTACAGTAGTCTGTGTACGAGTCAGTCGCCAGTACAGTAGTCTGTGTACGAGTCAGTCGCCAGTACAGCAGTCTGTGTACGAGTCAGCCGCCAGTACAGTAGTCTGTGTACGAGTCAGCCGCCATTACAGTAATCTGTGTACGAGTCAGCCGCCAGTACAGTAGTCTGTGTACTCGTCAGCCGCCAGTACATTAGTCTGTGTACGAGTCAGCCGCCAGTACAGTAGTCTGTGTACTCGTCAGCCGCCAGTACAGTAGTCTGTGTACGAGTCAGCCGCCAGTACAGTAGTCTGTGTACGAGTCAGCCGCCAGTACAGTAGTCTGTGTACTCGTCAGCCGCCAGTACAGTAGTCTGTGTACGAGTCAGCCGCCAGTACAGTAGTCTGTGTACGAGTCAGCCGCCAGTGCAGTAGTCTGTGTACGAGTCAGCCGCCAGTACAGTAGTCTGTGTACGAGTCAGCCGCCAGTACAGTAGTCTGTGTACGAGTCAGCCGCCAGTACAGTAGTCTGTGTACGAGTCAGCCGCCAGTACAGTAGTCTGTGTACGAGTCAGCCGCCAGTACAGTAGTCTGTGTACGAGCCAGCCGCCAGTACAGTAGTCTGTGTACGAGTCAGCCGCCAGTACAGTAGTCTGTGTACGAGTCAGCCGCCAGTACAGTAGTCTGTGTACGAGTCAGCCGCCAGTACAGTAGTCTGTGTACTCGTCAGCCGCCAGTACAGTAGTCTGTGTACGAGTCAGCCGCCAGTACAGTAGTCTGTGTACGGTCAGCCGCCAGTACAGTAGTCTGTGTACGAGTCAGCCGCCAGTACAGTAGTCTGTGTACGAGTCAGCCGCCAGTACAGTAGTCTGTGTACTCGTCAGCCGCCAGTACAGTAGTCTGTGTACGAGTCAGCCGCCAGTACAGTAGTCTGTGTACGAGTCAGCCGCCAGTACAGTAATCTGTGTACGAGTCAGCCGCCAGTACAGTAGTCTTGTACGAGTCAGCCGCCAGTACAGTAGTCTGTGTACGAGCCAGCCGCCAGTACAGTAGTCTTTGTACGAGTCAGCCGCCAGTACAGTAGTCTGTGTACGAGTCAGCTGCCAGTACAGTAGTCTGTGTACGAGCCAGCCGCCAGTACAGTAGTCTGTGTACGAGTCAGCCGCCAGTACAGTAGTCTGTGTACGAGTCAGCCGCCAGTACAGTAGTCTGTGTACGAGTCAGCCGCCAGTACAGTAGTCTGTGTACGAGTCAGCCGCCAGTAGAGTAGTCTGTGTACGAGTCAGCCGCCAGTACAGTAGTCTGTGTACGAGTCAGCCGCCAGTAGAGTAGTCTGTGTACGAGTCAGCCGTCAGTACAGTAGTCTGTGTACGAGTCAGCCGCCAGTACAGTAGTCTGTGTACGAGTCAGCCGCCAGTGCAGTAGTCTGTGTACGAGTCAGCCGCCAGTACAGTAGTCTGTGTACGAGTCAGCCGCCAGTACAGTAGTCTGTGTACGAGTCAGCCGCCAGTACAGTAGTCTGTGTACGAGTCAGCCGCCAGTACAGTAGTCTGTGTACGAGTCAGCCGCCAGTACAGTAGTCTGTGTACGAGTCAGCCGCCAGTACAGTAGTCTTTGTGTATAGTCATTTCCATCCGTGACTGCGATGCAGTCACGGATGTATAGTCATTTGTATAGTGATATGGTCTTTGTGTATAGTCTTGTATAGTATTGTATATGGTCATGTATAGTCTTTGTGTATAGTCATTTTCATCCGTGACTGCAGCAAATGTTAGCGACGAGATGAAAAGTGAATGGTTGATGCAGGTGGGGGTCTAGCCCCCCCCCTCCCACCGTGTACCGTGGACAAGGGTGGTTGGGGGGGGGTATGGTCTGGCAGGGTAACTTGGCTATTTTCAAGACGCCTCCGTCAAACCGCCAATTATTCTCACAGGAACATCAACTTGGCTACCTGTTTCTGTCGTATCGCTTCACTCTCAATATTAATGCTGTTTGGCGTTGGCTCTGCTGGTTTACTTATCAATATATTTGACAACTATTATGAAACACTTTTAAAGTTTCTTAATCCCAGTCGACCAACATTCCTTGTTTGTATGAGAATGTCAGTGCCCCATGCTTGCTATTTCCGGGAGCAGGCTGGGGGCCATGGACCCCGAGCGTCTTCCTGCCGCAAGCATCATTGTCTAGCACTTCAACTCTACGGACACGAATACC
Organism: Procambarus virginalis; assembly: GCA_020271785.1. Lineage (NCBI taxonomy): Eukaryota > Metazoa > Arthropoda > Malacostraca > Decapoda > Cambaridae > Procambarus > Procambarus virginalis. The sequence goes on from WNGS01000025.1 coordinate 37,578, forward strand.
CGCGTTTACCANTGACCACAAGGTCTGGATAACTCACCCACACACAGTTGACCACAAGGTCTGGATAACTCACAACACACAGTTGACCACAAGGTCTGGATAACTCACCCACACACAGTTGACCACAAGGTCTGGATAACTCTCCCACACAGTTGACCACAAGGTCTGGATAACTCCCCACACACAGTTGACCCAAGGTCTGGATAATCACCCACACACAGTTGACCACAAGGTCTGGATAACTCACCACACACAGTTGACCACAAGGTCTGGATAACTCACCACACAGTTGACCACAAGGTCTGGATAACACCCACACACAGTTGACCACAAGGTCTGGATAACTCACCACACACAGTTGACCACAAGGTCTGGATAACTCTCCCACACACAGTTGACCACAAGGTCTGGATAACTCTCCACACAGTTGACCACAAGGTCTGGATAACTCACCACACACAGTTGACCACAAGGTCTGGATAACTCACCCACACACAGTTGACCACAAGGTCTGGATAACTCACCCACACAGTTGACCACAAGGTCTGGATAACTCTCCAACACAGCTGACCACAAGGTCTGGATAAACCCACACACAGTTGACCACAAGGTCTGGATAACTCACCCACACAGTTGACCACAAGGTCTGGATAACTCACCCACACAGTGACCACAAGGTCTGGATAACTCTCCACACAGTTGACCACAAGGTCTGGATAACTCACACACACAGTTGACCACAAGGTCTGGATAACTCACCCACACAGTTGACCACAAGGTCTGGATAACTCTCCCACACAGTTGACCACAAGGTCTGGATAACTCACCCACACAGTTGACCACAAGGTCTGGATAACTCACCCACACAGTTGACCACAAGGTCTGGATAACTCACCCACACACAGTTGACCACAAGGTCTGGATAACTCCCCACACAGTTGACCACAAGGTCTGGATAACTCACCCACACAGTTGACCACAAGGTCTGGATAACTCACCCACACAGTTGACCACAAGGTCTGGATAACTCACCCACACACAGTTGACCACAAGGTCTGGATAACTCACCCACACAGTTGACCACAAGGTCTGGATAACTCACCCACACAGTTGACCACAAGGTCTGGATAACTCACCCACACACAGTTGACCACAAGGTCTGGATAACTCTCCCACACAGTTGACCACAAGGTCTGGATAACTCACCACACACAGTTGACCACAAGGTCTGGATAACTCACCCACACAGTTGACCACAAGGTCTGGATAACTCACCCACACACAGTTGACCACAAGGTCTGGATAACTCACCCACACAGTTGACCACAAGGTCTGGATAACTCACCCACACAGTTGACCACAAGGTCTGGATAACTCACCCACACAGTTGACCACAAGGTCTGGATAACTCACCCACACAGTTGACCACAAGGTCTGGATAACTCACCCACACAGTTGACCACAAGGTCTGGATAACTCACCCACACAGTTGACCACAAGGTCTGGATAACTCACCCACACAGTTGACCACAAGGTCTGGATAACTCACCCACACAGTTGACCACAAGGTCTGGATAACTCACCCACACACAGTTGACCACAAGGTCTGGATAACTCACCCACACAGTTGACCACAAGGTCTGGATAACTCACCCACACACAGTTGACCACAAGGTCTGGATAACTCACCCACACAGTTGACCACAAGGTCTGGATAACTCCCACACACAGTTGACCACAAGGTCTGGATAACTCACCCACACAGTTGACCACAAGGTCTGGATAACTCACCCACACAGTTGACCACAAGGTCTGGATAACTCACCCACACAGTTGACCACAAGGTCTGGATAACTCACCCACACAGTTGACCACAAGGTCTGGATAACTCTCACCCACACAGTTGACCACAAGGTCTGGATAACTCACCCACACAGTTGACCACAAGGTCTGGATAACTCACCCACACAGTTGACCACAAGGTCTGGATAACTCACCCACACAGTTGACCACAAGGTCTGGATAACTCACCCACACAGTTGACCACAAGGTCTGGATAACTCACCACACACAGTTGACCACAAGGTCTGGATAACTCTCCCACACACAGTTGACCACAAGGTCTGGATAACTCACCACACACAGTTGACCACAAGGTCTGGATAACTCCCACACACAGTTGACCACAAGGTCTGGATAACTCACCCACACAGTTGACCACAAGGTCTGGATAACTCACCCACACAGTTGACCACAAGGTCTGGATAACTCACCCACACAGTTGACCACAAGGTCTGGATAACTCACCCACACACAGTTGACCACAAGGTCTGGATAACTCACCCACACACAGTTGACCACAAGGTCTGGATAACTCACCCACACAGTTGACCACAAGGTCTGGATAACTCACCCCACACAGTTGACCACAAGGTCTGGATAACTCACCCACACAGTTGACCACAAGGTCTGGATAACTCACCCACACAGTTGACCACAAGGTCTGGATAACTCTCCCACACAGTTGACCACAAGGTCTGGATAACTCCCCACACACAGTTGACCACAAGGTCTGGATAACTCACCCACACACAGTTGACCACAAGGTCTGGATAACTCACCCACACAGTTGACCACAAGGTCTGGATAACTCTCCCACACAGTTGACCACAAGGTCTGGATAACTCACCCCACACAGTTGACCACAAGGTCTGGATAACTCACCACACAGTTGACCACAAGGTCTGGATAACTCACCCACACAGTTGACCACAAGGTCTGGATAACTCACCCACACAGTTGACCACAAGGTCTGGATAACTCACCCACACAGTTGACCACAAGGTCTGGATAACTCACCCACACAGTTGACCACAAGGTCTGGATAACTCCCCACACAGTTGACCACAAGGTCTGGATAACTCACCCACACAGTTGACCACAAGGTCTGGATAACTCACCACACAGTTGACCACAAGGTCTGGATAACTCACCCACACAGTTGACCACAAGGTCTGGATAACTCACCCACACAGTTGACCACAAGGTCTGGATAACTCACCCCACACAGTTGACCACAAGGTCTGGATAACTCACCCACACAGTTGACCACAAGGTCTGGATAACTCACCCACACAGTTGACCACAAGGTCTGGATAACTCACCCACACAGTTGACCACAAGGTCTGGATAACTCACCCACACAGTTGACCACAAGGTCTGGATAACTCACCCACACAGTTGACCACAAGGTCTGGATAACTCACCCACACAGTTGACCACAAGGTCTGGATAACTCACCCACACACAGTTGACCACAAGGTCTGGATAACTCACCCACACAGTTGACCACAAGGTCTGGATAACTCACCCACACAGTTGACCACAAGGTCTGGATAACTCACCCACACAGTTGACCACAAGGTCTGGATAACTCACCCACACAGTTGACCACAAGGTCTGGATAACTCACCCACACAGTTGACCACAAGGTCTGGATAACTCACCCACACACAGTTGACCACAAGGTCTGGATAACTCACCCACACAGTTGACCACAAGGTCTGGATAACTCACCCACACAGTTGACCACAAGGTCTGGATAACTCACCCCACACACAGTTGACCACAAGGTCTGGATAACTCACCCACACAGTTGACCACAAGGTCTGGATAACTCACCCACACAGTTGACCACAAGGTCTGGATAACTCACCCACACAGTTGACCACAAGGTCTGGATAACTCACCCACACAGTTGACCACAAGGTCTGGATAACTCACCCACACAGTTGACCACAAGGTCTGGATAACTCACCCCACACAGTTGACCACAAGGTCTGGATAACTCACCACACACAGTTGACCACAAGGTCTGGATAACTCACCCACACAGTTGACCACAAGGTCTGGATAACTCACCCACACAGTTGACCACAAGGTCTGGATAACTCACCCCACACAGTTGACCACAAGGTCTGGATAACTCACCCACACACAGTTGACCACAAGGTCTGGATAACTCACCCACACAGTTGACCACAAGGTCTGGATAACTCACCCACACACAGTTGACCACAAGGTCTGGATAACTCACCCACACAGTTGACCACAAGGTCTGGATAACTCACCCACACAGTTGACCACAAGGTCTGGATAACTCTCCCACACACAGTTGACCACAAGGTCTGGATAACTCACCCACACAGTTGACCACAAGGTCTGGATAACTCACCCCACACAGTTGACCACAAGGTCTGGATAACTCACCCACACAGTTGACCACAAGGTCTGGATAACTCACCACACACAGTTGACCACAAGGTCTGGATAACTCACCCACACAGTTGACCACAAGGTCTGGATAACTCACCCACACAGTTGACCACAAGGTCTGGATAACTCACCCACACAGTTGACCACAAGGTCTGGATAACTCACCCACACACAGTTGACCACAAGGTCTGGATAACTCCCCACACAGTTGACCACAAGGTCTGGATAACTCACCCACACAGTTGACCACAAGGTCTGGATAACTCCCCACACAGTTGACCACAAGGTCTGGATAACTCACCCACACAGTTGACCACAAGGTCTGGATAACTCACCCCACACAGTTGACCACAAGGTCTGGATAACTCACCCACACAGTTGACCACAAGGTCTGGATAACTCACCCACACAGTTGACCACAAGGTCTGGATAACTCACACACACAGTTGACCACAAGGTCTGGATAACTCACCCACACAGTTGACCACAAGGTCTGGATAACTCACCCACACAGTTGACCACAAGGTCTGGATAACTCACCCCACACAGTTGACCACAAGGTCTGGATAACTCACCCACACAGTTGACCACAAGGTCTGGATAACTCTCCCACACACAGTTGACCACAAGGTCTGGATAACTCACCCACACACAGTTGACCACAAGGTCTGGATAACTCACCCACACAGTTGACCACAAGGTCTGGATAACTCACCACACACAGTTGACCACAAGGTCTGGATAACTCACCCACACAGTTGACCACAAGGTCTGGATAACTCACCCACACAGTTGACCACAAGGTCTGGATAACTCACCCACACAGTTGACCACAAGGTCTGGATAACTCACCCCACACAGTTGACCACAAGGTCTGGATAACTCCCACACACAGTTGACCACAAGGTCTGGATAACTCACCCACACAGTTGACCACAAGGTCTGGATAACTCACCCACACAGTTGACCACAAGGTCTGGATAACTCACCCACACAGTTGACCACAAGGTCTGGATAACTCCCCACACAGTTGACCACAAGGTCTGGATAACTCTCCACACACAGTTGACCACAAGGTCTGGATAACTCACCCACACACAGTTGACCACAAGGTCTGGATAACTCACCCACACAGTTGACCACAAGGTCTGGATAACTCACCCACACAGTTGACCACAAGGTCTGGATAACTCTCCCACACAGTTGACCACAAGGTCTGGATAACTCACCCACACACAGTTGACCACAAGGTCTGGATAACTCACCCACACACAGTTGACCACAAGGTCTGGATAACTCACCCACACAGTTGACCACAAGGTCTGGATAACTCTCCCACACACAGTTGACCACAAGGTCTGGATAACTCACCCACACACAGTTGACCACAAGGTCTGGATAACTCACCCACACACAGTTGACCACAAGGTCTGGATAACTCACCCACACAGTTGACCACAAGGTCTGGATAACTCACCCCACACAGTTGACCACAAGGTCTGGATAACTCACCCACACAGTTGACCACAAGGTCTGGATAACTCACCCACACACAGTTGACCACAAGGTCTGGATAACTCACCCACACAGTTGACCACAAGGTCTGGATAACTCACCCACACACAGTTGACCACAAGGTCTGGATAACTCACCCACACAGTTGACCACAAGGTCTGGATAACTCTCCCACACAGTTGACCACAAGGTCTGGATAACTCACCCACACAGTTGACCACAAGGTCTGGATAACTCACCCACACAGTTGACCACAAGGTCTGGATAACTCACCCACACAGTTGACCACAAGGTCTGGATAACTCACCCACACAGTTGACCACAAGGTCTGGATAACTCACCCACACAGTTGACCACAAGGTCTGGATAACTCACCCACACAGTTGACCACAAGGTCTGGATAACTCACCCCACACAGTTGACCACAAGGTCTGGATAACTCACCCACACAGTTGACCACAAGGTCTGGATAACTCACCCACACAGTTGACCACAAGGTCTGGATAACTCACCCACACACAGTTGACCACAAGGTCTGGATAACTCACCCACACAGTTGACCACAAGGTCTGGATAACTCACCCCACACAGTTGACCACAAGGTCTGGATAACTCACCCACACACAGTTGACCACAAGGTCTGGATAACTCACCCACACACAGTTGACCACAAGGTCTGGATAACTCACCCACACACAGTTGACCACAAGGTCTGGATAACTCACCCCACACAGTTGACCACAAGGTCTGGATAACTCACCCACACACAGTTGACCACAAGGTCTGGATAACTCACCACACACAGTTGACCACAAGGTCTGGATAACTCACCCACACAGTTGACCACAAGGTCTGGATAACTCACCCACACACAGTTGACCACAAGGTCTGGATAACTCACCCACACAGTTGACCACAAGGTCTGGATAACTCACCCACACAGTTGACCACAAGGTCTGGATAACTCACCCACACAGTTGACCACAAGGTCTGGATAACTCACCCACACAGTTGACCACAAGGTCTGGATAACTCCCCACACAGTGACCACAAGGTCTGGATAACTCACCCACACACAGTTGACCACAAGGTCTGGATAACTCACCACACACAGTTGACCACAAGGTCTGGATAACTCACCCACACAGTTGACCACAAGGTCTGGATAACTCACCCACACAGTTGACCACAAGGTCTGGATAACTCACCACACACAGTTGACCACAAGGTCTGGATAACTCACCCACACACAGTTGACCACAAGGTCTGGATAACTCACCCACACAGTTGACCACAAGGTCTGGATAACTCACCCACACAGTTGACCACAAGGTCTGGATAACTCACCCACACAGTTGACCACAAGGTCTGGATAACTCACCCACACAGTTGACCACAAGGTCTGGATAACTCACCCACACAGTTGACCACAAGGTCTGGATAACTCACCCACACACAGTTGACCACAAGGTCTGGATAACTCACCCACACACAGTTGACCACAAGGTCTGGATAACTCACCCACACAGTTGACCACAAGGTCTGGATAACTCACCCACACACAGTTGACCACAAGGTCTGGATAACTCACCCACACACAGTTGACCACAAGGTCTGGATAACTCACCCACACACAGTTGACCACAAGGTCTGGATAACTCACCCCACACAGTTGACCACAAGGTCTGGATAACTCACCCACACACAGTTGACCACAAGGTCTGGATAACTCACCCACACAGTTGACCACAAGGTCTGGATAACTCACCCACACAGTTGACCACAAGGTGGATGGAATAACTCCCACACAGTTGACCACAAGGTCTGGATAAACTCACCCACACACAGTTGACCACAAGGTCTGGATAACTCACCCACACAGTTGACCACAAGGTCTGGATAACTCACCCACACAGTTGACCACAAGGTCTGGATAACTCACCCACACAGTTGACCACAAGGTCTGGATAACTCACCACACACAGTTGACCACAAGGTCTGGATAACTCTCCCCCACACAGTTGACCACAAGGTCTGGATAACTCACCCCCACACAGTTGACCACAAGGTCTGGATAACTCACCACACACAGTGACCACAAGGTCTGGATAACTCACCCACACAGTTGACCACAAGGTCTGGATAACTCACCCACACACAGTTGACCACAAGGTCTGGATAACTCACCACACACAGTTGACCACAAGGTCTGGATAACTCACCCACACAGTTGACCACAAGGTGGATAACTCACCCCACACAGTTGACCACAAGGTCTGGATAACTCACCCACACAGTTGACCACAAGGTCTGGATAACTCACCCACACAGTGACCACAAGGTCTGGATAACTCACCCACACAGTTGACCACAAGGTCTGGATAACTCACCCACACAGTGACCACAAGGTCTGGATAACTCACCCACACAGTTGACCACAAGGTCTGGATAACTCACCCACACACAGTGACCACAAGGTCTGGATAACTCACCCACACACAGTTGACCACAAGGTCTGGATAACTCACCCACACAGTTGACCACAAGGTCTGGATAACTCCCCACACAGTGACCACAAGGTCTGGATAACTCACCCACACAGTTGACCACAAGGTCTGGATAACTCACCCACACAGTTGACCACAAGGTCTGGATAACTCACCCACACAGTTGACCACAAGGTCTGGATAACTCCCCACACAGTTGACCACAAGGTCTGGATAACTCACCCACACACAGTTGACCACAAGGTCTGGATAACTCTCCCACACAGTTGACCACAAGGTCTGGATAACTCACCCACACACAGTTGACCACAAGGTCTGGATAACTCACCCACACACAGTTGACCACAAGGTCTGGATAACTCACCCACACACAGTTGACCACAAGGTCTGGATANTAGTGATGAGTGTCAGTGATGAGTGTTAGTGATGAGTGTTAGTGATGAGTGTCAGTGATGAGTGTTAGTGATGAGTGTTAGTGATGAGTGTTAGTGATGAGTGTTAGTGATGAGTGTTAGTGTTGAGTGTTGGTGACTGTGATGAGTGTTGGTGACTGTGATAAGTGTTAGTGATGAGGGTTAGTGATGAGTGTTAGTGATGAGTGTTAGTGATGAGTGTAGTGATGAGTGTTGGTGACTGTGATAAGTGTTAGTGATGAGTGTTAGTGATGAGTGTAGTGATGAGTGTCAGTGATGAGGTTAGTGATGAGTGTCAGTGATGAGTGTTAGAGATGAGTGTTAGTGATGAGTGTTGGTGATTGTGATGAGTGTCAGTGATGAGTGTCAGTGATGAGTGTTAGTGATGAGTGTCAGTGATGAGTGTGTAGTGATGAGTGTAGTGATGAGTGTCAGTGATGAGTGTTAGTGATGAGTGTTAGTGATGAGTGTCAGTGATGAGTGTCAGTGATGAGTGTCAGTGATGAGTGTTAGTGATGAGTGTTAGTGATGAGTGTCAGTGATGAGGTTAGTGATGAGTGTTAGTCATGAGTGTCAGTGATGAGTGTTAGTGATGAGTGTTAGTGATGAGTGTCAGTGATGAGTGTCAGTGATGAGTGTTGGTGACTGTGATGAGTGTCAGTGATGAGTGTCAGTGATGAGTGTTAGTGATGAGTGTTAGTGATGAGTGTTGGTGATGAGTGTTAGTGATGAGAGTGTTAGTGATGAGTGTTGGTGACTGTGATGAGTGATGGTGACTGTGATGAGTGTTGGTGACTGTGATGAGTGTTGGTGACTGATGAGTGTTGGTGATGAGTGTTGGTGATTGTGATGAGTGTTGGTGACTGTGATGAGTGTGGTGGTGACTGTGATGAGTGTTAGTGATGAGTGTTAGTGATGAGTGTTGGTGACTGTGATGAGTGTTGGTGATGAGTGTTGGTGACTGTGATGAGTGTTGGTGACTGTGATGAGTGTTGGTGACTGTGATGAGTGTTAGTGATGAGTGTTAGTGATGAGTGTTAGTGATGAGTGTTGGTGATGAGTGTGGTGACTGTGATGAGTGTTGGTGACTGTGATGAGTGTTGGTGATGAGTGTTAGTGATGAGTGTTAGTGATGAGTGTTAGTGATGAGTGTTGGTGACTGTGATGAGTGTTGGTGACTGTGATGAGTGTTGGTGATGAGTGTTAGTGATGAGTGTTAGTGATGAGTGTTGGTGACTGTGATGAGTGTTGGTGACTGTGATGAGTGTTAGTGATGAATGTCAGTGATGAGTGTCAGTGACTGTGATGAGTGTTAGTGATGAGTGTCAGTGATGAGTGTCAGTGACTGTGATGAGTGTCAGTGATGAGTGTCAGTGATGAGTGTCAGTGACTGTGATGAGTGTCAGTGATGAGTGTCAGTGATGAGTGTCAGTGACTGTGAGAGTGTCAGTGATGAGTGTCAGTGATGAGTGTCAGTGATGAGTGTCAGTGATGAGTGTCAGTGACTGTGATGAGTGTCAGTGATGAGTGTCAGTGATGAGTGTCAGTGATGAGTGTCAGTGATGAGTGCCAGTGATGAGTGTCAGTGATGAGTGTCAGTGATGAGTGTCAGTGATGAGTGTCAGTGATGAGTGTCAGTGACTGTGATGAGTGTCAGTGACTGTGATGAGTGTCAGTGATGAGTGTCAGTGATGAGTGTCAGTGACTGTGATGAGTGTCAGTGATGAGTGTCAGTGATGAGTGTCAGTGATGAGTGTCAGTGACTGTGATGGTGTTAGTGATGAGTGTCAGTGATGAGTGTCAGTGATGAGTGTTAGTGATAAGTGTTAGTGATGAGTGTTAGTGATGAGTGTTGACTGTGATGAGTGTTAGTGATGAGTGTTAGTGATGAGTGTTAGTGATGAGTGTCAGTGATGAGTGTCAGTGATGAGTGTCAGTGATGAGTGCTAGTGATGAGTGTTAGTGATGAGTGTTGGTGACTGTGATGTGTTGGTGACTGTGATGAGTGTTGGTGACTGTGATGAGTGTTGGTGACTGTGATGAGTGTTAGTGATGAGTGTCAGTGATGAGTGTTGGTGACTGGGATGAGATGTTAGTGATGAGTATCAGTGATGATGTTAGTGATGAGTGTTAGTGATGAGTGTTAGTGATGAGTGTTGGTGACTGTGATGAGTGTTGGTGATGAGTGTTAGTGATGAGTGTCAGTGATGAGTGTCAGTGATGTGTTAGTGATGAGTGTTAGTGATGAGTGTTAGTGATGAGTGTTGGTGATGAGTGTTAGTGATGAGTGTTGGTGATGAGTGTTAGTGATGAGTGTTGGTGACTGTGATGAGTTTTAGTGATGAGTGTTGGTGATGAGTGTTGGTGACTGTGATGAGTGTTGGTGACTGTGATGAGTGTTGGTGACTGTGATGAGTGTTAGTGATGAGTGTTAGTGATGAGTGTTGGTGATGAGTGTTGGTGATGAGTGTTGGTGACTGTGATGAGTGTTAGTGATGAGTGTTAGTGATGAGTGTGGTGATGAGTGTTGGTGATGAGTGTTATTGATGAGTGTCAGTGATGAGTGTTAGTGATGAGTGTTGGTGATGAGTGTTAGTGATGAGTGTCAGTGATGAGTGTTAGTGACGAGTGTTGGTGATGAGTGTTAGTGATGAGTGTCAGTGATGAGTGTTAGTGATGAGTGTCAGTGATGAGTGTTAGTGATGAGTGTTAGTGATGAGTGTTGGTGATGAGTGTTGGTGACTGTGATGTGTTAGTGATGAGTGTTAGTGATGAGTGTTAGTGATGAGTGTTGGTGACTGTGATGAGTGTCAGTGATGAGTGTCAGTGATGAGTGTCAGTGATGAGTGTTAGTGATGAGTGTCAGTGATGAGTGTCAGTGATGAGTGTCAGTGATGAGTGTCAGTGATGAGTGTTAGTGATGAGTGTTAGTGATGAGTGTCAGTGATGAGTGTTAGTGATGAGTGTTAGTGATGAGTGTTAGTGATGAGTGTTAGTGATCAGTGTTAGTGATGAGTGTTAGTGATGAGTGTTAGTGATGAGTGTTAGTGATGAGTGTTAGTGATGAGTGTTGTTGACTGTGATAAGTGTTAGTGATGAGTGTTAGTGATGAGTGTTAGTGATGAGTGTCAGTGATGAGTGTTAGTGATGAGTGTTGGTGACTGTGATAAGTGTTAGTGATGAGTGTTAGTGATGAGTGTCAGTGATGAGTGTTAGTGATGAGTGTTAGTGATGAGTGTTGGTGACTGTGATAAGTGTTAGTGATGAGTGTTAGTGATGAGTGTCAGTGATGAGTGTTAGTGATGAGTGTTGGTGACTGTGATAAGTGTTAGTGATGAGTGTTAGTGATGAGTGTCAGTGATGAGTGTTAGTGATGAGTGTTAGTGATGAGTGTCAGTGATGAGTGTTAGAGATGAGTGTTAGTGATGAGTGTTGGTGACTGTGATGAGTGTCAGTGATGAGTGTCAGTGATGAGTGTTAGTGATGAGTGTCAGTGATGAGTGTCAGTGATGAGTGTTAGTGATGAGTGTTAGTGATGAGTGTTGGTGATGAGTGTTAGTGATGAGTGTTGGTGACTGATGAGTGTTAGTGATGAGTGTTGGTGATGAGTGTTAGTGATGAGTGTTGGTGACTGATGAGTGTTAGTGATGAGTGTTGGTGATGAGTGTTGGTGACTGTGATGAGTGTTGGTGACTGTGATGAGTGTTGGTGACTGTGATGAGTGTTAGTGATGAGTGTTGGTGATGAGTGTTGATGAGTGTTGGTGACTGTGATGAGTGTTAGTGATGAGTGTTAGTGATGAGTGTTGGTGATGAGTGTTGGTGATGAGTGTTATTGATGAGTGTCAGTGATGAGTGTTAGTGATGAGTGTTGGTGATGAGTGTTAGTGATGAGTGTCAGTGATGAGTGTTAGTGATGAGTGTTAGTGATGAGTGTTGGTGATGAGTGTTGGTGACTGTGATGTGTTAGTGATGAGTGTTGGTGACTGATGAGTGTCAGTGATGAGTGTCAGTGATGAGTGTCAGTGATGAGTGTTAGTGATGAGTGTCAGTGATGAGTGTTAGTGATGAGTGTTAGTGATGAGTGTTAGTGATGAGTGTCAGTGATGAGTGTTAGTGATGAGTGTTAGTGATGAGTGTCAGTGATGAGTGTTAGTGATGAGTGTTAGTGATGAGTGTTAGTGATGAGTGTTAGTGATGAGTGTTAGTGATGAGTGTTAGTGTTGAGTGTTGGTGACTGTGATGAGTGTTGGTGACTGTGATGAGTGTTAGTGATGAGTGTTAGTGATGAGTGTTAGTGATGAGTGTTGGTGACTGTGATAAGTGTAGTGATGAGTGTTAGTGATGAGTGTTAGTGATGAGTGTTAGTGATGAGTGTTAGAGATGAGTGTTAGTGATGAGTGTTGGTGACTGTGATGAGTGTCAGTGATGAGTGTCAGTGATGAGTGTTAGTGATGAGTGTCAGTGATGAGTGTTAGTGATGAGTGTCAGTGATGAGTGTTAGTGATGAGTGTTAGTGATGAGTGTCAGTGATGAGTGTCAGTGATGAGTGTTAGTGATGAGTGTTGGTGACTGTGATGAGTGTTGGTGACTGTGATAAGTGTTAGTGATGAGTGTTAGTGATGAGTGTTAGTGATGAGTGTCAGTGATGAGTGTTAGTGATGAGTGTTGGTGACTGTGATAAGTGTTAGTGATGAGTGTTAGTGATGAGTGTCAGTGATGAGTGTTAGTGATGAGTGTTAGTGATGAGTGTTGGTGACTGTGATGAGTGTTAGTGATGAGTGTTAGTGATGAGTGTCAGTGATGAGTGTTAGTGATGAGTGTTGGTGACTGTGATAAGTGTTAGTGATGAGTGTTAGTGATGAGTGTCAGTGATGAGTGTTAGTGATGAGTGTTAGTGATGAGTGTCAGTGATGAGTGTTAGAGATGAGTGTTAGTGATGAGTGTTGGTGACTGTGATGAGTGTCAGTGATGAGTGTCAGTGATGAGTGTTAGTGATGAGTGTTAGTGATGAGTGTCAGTGATGAGTGTTAGTGATGAGTGGTAGTGATGAGTGTTGGTGATGAGTGTTAGTGATGAGTGTTGGTGACTGTGATGAGTGTTAGTGATGAGTGTTGGTGATGAGTGTTGGTGACTGTGATGAGTGTTGGTGACTGTGATGAGTGTTGGTGACTGTGATGAGTGTTAGTGATGAGTGTTGGTGATGAGTGTTGATGAGTGTTGGTGACTGTGATGAGTGTTAGTGATGAGTGTTAGTGATGAGTGTTGGTGATGAGTGTTGGTGATGAGTGTTATTGATGAGTGTCAGTGATGAGTGTTAGTGATGAGTGTTGGTGATGAGTGTTAGTGATGAGTGTCAGTGATGAGTGTTAGTGATGAGTGTTAGTGATGAGTGTTGGTGATGAGTGTTGGTGACTGTGATGTGTTAGTGATGAGTGTTAGTGATGATGAGTGTAGTGATGAGTGTTGGTGACTGATGAGTGTCAGTGATGAGTGTCAGTGATGAGTGTCAGTGATGAGTGTCAGTGATGAGTGTTAGTGATGAGTGTTAGTGATGAGTGTCAGTGATGAGTGTTAGTGATGAGTGTTAGTGATGAGTGTCAGTGATGAGTGTTAGTGATGAGTGTTAGTGATGAGTGTTAGTGATGAGTGTTAGTGATGAGTGTTAGTGTTGAGTGTTGGTGACTGTGATGAGTGTTGGTGACTGTGATGAGTGTTAGTGATGAGTGTTAGTGATGAGTGTTAGTGATGAGTGTTGGTGACTGTGATAAGTGTTAGTGATGAGTGTTAGTGATGAGTGTTAGTGATGAGTGTCAGTGATGAGTGTTAGTGATGAGTGTCAGTGATGAGTGTTAGAGATGAGTGTTAGTGATGAGTGTTGGTGACTGTGATGAGTGTCAGTGATGAGTGTCAGTGATGAGTGTTAGTGATGAGTGTCAGTGATGAGTGTTAGTGATGAGTGTCAGTGATGAGTGTTAGTGATGAGTGTTAGTGATGAGTGTCAGTGATGAGTGTCAGTGATGAGTGTCAGTGATGAGTGTTAGTGATGAGTGTTAGTGATGAGTGTCAGTGATGAGTGTTAGTGATGAGTGTTAGTCATGAGTGTCAGTGATGAGTGTTAGTGATGAGTGTTAGTGATGAGTGTCAGTGATGAGTGTCAGTGAGGAGTGTTGGTGACTGTGATGAGTGTCAGTGATGAGTGTCGAGGAGTGACATGAGGCGTGACAGAGTGCCAGGATGCGTGACAGGAGGCGTGCCAGGAGGCGTGACAGACGAGTGCCAGGAGGCGTGACAGAGGAGTGACAGGAGGCGTAACAGAGGAGTGACAGGTGTGACAGAGGAGTGCCAGGAGGCGTGACAGAGGAGTGCCAGGAGGCGTGACAGAGGGGTGACAGGAGGCGTGACAGAGGCGTGACAGAGGAGTGCCAGGAGGCGTGACAGAGGAGTGACAGGCGGCGTGACAGAGTGCCAGGCGGCGTGACAGAGGCGTGCCAGGAGGCGTGACCAGAGTGCCAGGAGGCGTGACAGAGGAGGTGCCAGGAGGCGTAACAGAGGAGTGACAGGAGGTGTGACAGAGGAGTGCCAGGAGGCGTGACAGAGGAGTGCCAGGAGGCGTGACAGAGGAGTGACAGGAGGCGTGACAGAGGAGTGCCAGGAGGCGTGGCAGAGGCTAGTGACAGGAGGCGTGCCAGAAGAGTGCCAGGAGGCGTGACAGAGGAGTGACAGGAGGCGTGACAGAAGAGTGCCAGGAGGCGTGACAGAGGAGTGACAGGAGGCGTGACAGAGTGCCAGGCCTGACAGAGGAGTGACAAAAGGCGTGTCAGAGAGCCAGGAGGCGTGACAGAGGAGTGACAGGAGGCGTGACAGAGTGCCAGGAGGCGGGACAGAGGCGTGACAGGAGGCGTGACAGAGGAGTGCCAGGAGGGGTGACAGAGGAGTGACATGAGGCGTGACAGAGTGCCAGGAGGCGTGACAGAGTGCCAGAAGTCGTGACAGGAGGCGTGACAGAGGAGTGCCAGGAGGCGTGACAGAGTGGCAGGAGGAACGTGACAGAGTGCCAGGAGGCGTGACAGAGGAGTGCCAGGGGGCGTGACAGAGGAGTGCCAGGAGGTGTGACAGAGGAGTGCCAGGAGCGTGACAGAGTGCAAGGAGGCGTGACAGAGGAGTGCCAGGAGGCGTGACAGAGGAGTGCCAGGAGGTGTGACAGAGGAGTGCCAGGAGGCGTGACAGAGGAGTGCCAGGAGGCGTGACAGAGGTGTGCCAGGAAGCGTGACAGAGGAGTGCCAGGAGGCGTGACAGAGGAGTGCCAGGAGGCGTGACAGAGGTGTGCCAGGAAGCGTGACAGAGGAGTGCCAGGAGGCGTGACAGAGGAGTGCCAGGAGTCGTGACAGAGTGCCAGGAGGCGTGACAGAGGAGTGCCAGGAGGCGTGTCAGAGGAGTGCCAGGAAGCGTGACAGAGGAGTGCCAGGAGGCGTGTCAGAGGAGTGCCAGGAAGCGTGACAGAGGAGTGCCAGGAGGCGTGACAGAGGAGTGCCAGGAGGCGAGACAGAGTGCCAGGAGGCGTGACAGTGGAGTGTCAGGAGTCGTGACAGAGGAGTGCCAGGAGGCGTGACAGTAGAGTGACAGAGGCGTGACAGAGGAGTGCCTGGAGGCGTGACAGAGGAGTGCCTGGAGGCGTGACAGAGGAGTGCCTGGAGGCGTGACAGAGTGCCAGGAGGCGTGACAGAGGAGTGCCAGGAGGCGTGACAGTAGAGTGACAGAGGCGTGAGTGACAGACAGACGGGTACTCACGTCACTGCTGTGGTCGCTCCAGGAAGATGGGACAGCAGAAGAATGCGAAGGCCGAGGCCAGGCACAGCGCCGCCATGGTGAAGAACTGTAATGATGCAAGTGTTGGTCACACTCATCACTGACACTCATCACTGACACTCATCACTGACACTCATCACTGACACTCATCACAGTCACTGACACTCATCACTGACACTCATCACTGACACTCATCACTGACATCATCACAGTCACTGACACTCATCACTGACACTCATCACAGTCACTCATCACTGACACTCATCACTGACACTCATCACTGACACTCATCACTGACACTCATCACAGTCACTGACACTCATCACTGACACTCATCACTGACACTCATCACTGACACTCATCACTGACACTCATCACTGACACTCATCACAGTCACTCATCACTGACACTCATCACTGACACTCATCACTGACACTCATCACTGACACTCATCACTAACACTCATCACTGACACTCATCACTGACACTCATCACTAACACTCATCACTGACACTCATCACTGACACTCATCACTGACACTCATCCAGTCACTGACACTCATCACTGACACTCATCACAGTCACTGACACTCATCACTGACACTAATCACTGACACTCATCACAGTCACTGACACTCATCACTGACACTCATCACTAACACTCATCACAGTCACTGACACTCATCACTGACACTCATCACTAACACTCATCACAGTCACCAACACTCATCACAGTCACCAACACTCATCACAGTCACCAACACTCATCACAGTCACTAACACTCATCACTAACACTCATCACCAACACTCATCACAGTCACCAACACTCATCACAGTCACCAACACTCATCACTAACACTCATCACTAACACTCATCACTAACACTCATCACCAACACTCATCACAGTCACCAACACTCATCACAGTCACCAACACTCATCACAGTCACCAACACTCATCACCAACACTCATCACTACACTCATCACTAACCACTCATCACTAACACTCATCACAGTCACCAACACTCATCACAGTCACCAACACTCATCACAGTCACCAACACTCATCACCAACACTCATCACAGTCACCAACACTCATCACTAACACTCATCACTAACACTCATCACAGTCACCAACACTCATCACAGTCACCAACACTCATCACAATCACCAACACTCATCACCAACACTCATCAGTCACCAACACTCATCACAGTCACCAACACTCATCACAGTCACCATCACTCATCACAGTCACCAACACTCATCACTAACACTCATCACTAACACTCATCACCAACACTCATCACTAACACTCATCACTAACACTCATCACT
>WNGS01000027.1:0-13923 GCA_020271785.1 Procambarus virginalis
GGTGGCCCAAGGGCATACACACGAGGATGGGGAATCGCTAACTACCCCATCATACCAGAGCATGACTTGCTCTACACTGGACGTGATAATGGCCGGCGTCACTACGACATGGACACAGTCGGGTGGAATACAAAGTCCAACAGGGGCCTGTGATATCACCTTAATTGCACTAGGAGGCCCTGCCCATTATTCCACCCAATTGTCCATGAACATTCAGGATATTTGAACCACTGTTACACCCTAAGGCTCTGCCAGCTGCCTCATGGGTGCCCACTGTCTCTGAGGCTTTCACTGTCCCGTCGGGTAGGGAAACTCAAATCCCCATATCTCCCCCCCCCCCCAGTAGTGTAAATGGGGACTAGAGCACCGCGCGCCATCTGCCAGGAGGACCCCCCCGGGACTAGAGCACCGCGCGCCATCTGGCCAGGTGAACCCCCGGGACTAGAGCACCGCGCGGGATTTTCCCGGAAGTTGTGGCGTGTCGGACGCGTGTAAGCATTTGGTGTTTGGGTATGTGGTCAGGGAAGATTGTGGTCATGTTGTTTGGGGAGTATGTAGGGCTATGTGGTATGAGGTAAAGTAAGAGGTAGTGGATATGTTGTTAAGAGTAAATGAATATGTATGTTTGTTTTCCATAGACTTAATCCTGTGTGTAGATAATAGTTTATGATTAAAGACTATGTATTGCTATGCGTCTAGAGTATGAGTGCTCTAGATGACCCAACATATGTTGTTGGGGTAGGGGAGGGACAGGGGTGAGGGAGGGAGAGGATAGGGAGTCTGAGGGAGAGTGAGGGGACCTTCCCTCGGTGAGAGCCATTTGTGGTTTTGTCAGCTTCCGTTGGGTAGGGGATGGAAGCTATGTGCTTGGTATGCGGACATGTGGAGGGAGGGGGGACCCCCCCAATACCTGATAGGGGGCAGGGAGTTAAGACGAGAGAAGGAGGGGAAAGTGAGGGGACATCCATTATCCATGAAGTGCCAGGAGGGTAGGAGAGAAAGAAGACAGACAGACAGACAGACAGACAGACAGACAGACAGACAGACAGACCGGAGGGTAGGAGGAGAGGGAGTGGCAGCAGGAAGTGAACCATTAACCTTAAGTACTTTTCGATGTCTACAGAGAGGACTGAGAGATGCTCACCCCCAACAGGCCATCACCTGTTAACCATCAATCAATCACTTCGCATTTTGACCGGAATCGTTTCTCTTTTCTAGCATAGGTGGAGTCATATCTCCCCTCAGCAGAGATTATATGCAATAAACGGGGAAAAGTAAACACATTATATAAATTATTTCTTTTATTAAACACTTAAGTGATTTACAACGATAATAATAATAATAATAATAATAATAAGGCTTCTTGATGGTTTAGCAGACAGATGGGGAAAGGCATTCATTCAGTCCATCGAAGCTTCTGGTCATCCTAGCCAATCATCCAATCTGTAGACAGGTAGATTGGGAGTCATTCATCCTCTCCATCGATCCTTCCCAGCACGAGGGCAGGAAGTGCCAACTGAAGACTATTTCCAAGTAGTGGTGTGATCATATCTTCCTCTCCCCTACCTTCTAGAGGGGACACCCCTCCCCCCTCCCCTCCCCTACCTTCTAGAGGGGACACCCCTCCCCCCTCCCCTCCCTTACCTTCTAGAGTGGGTCACCCCTCTCCCTCCCCTCCCTTACCTTTCTAGAGTGACTCACCCCTCTCCCCCCTCTCCCCTACCTTCTAGAGTAGTACGGACCAGGTCCGCATACCGTCACATCGACCTGAGAAGTGTCACCACATACACATCACTTAGTAACTCAAAGTCGGTAGGTTAGCGTTTACTGAAAGAGGGAAACATTTTTTTTTTTTTGGCAGAGGCGAGCCTTCCGACCCGGCTTGCCTCTGTAAAGGATGACACATGACTGAGGCTAAATGAGGTGAGACCGCGCACCTTAGCCATCCGCTCCCTCCCCTCACACTTTCTCGCTATAAAGAATAATAAATAAATAATTAGTTAGGAGAAGTAAACCATCCCAATGTGTAGATAATAGTTATGATTAAAAAAATGAGACTATGTATTGCTATGTAGAGGCTGTGTGTAGGTGAGAGGGGTCTCAACATATGTTGATGGGGGGTAGGTGAGGGGGGGCGAGGGGAGCTTCCCATAGGCGTGAGAGGGTTGGAGGGTCATTTGCGGTTTCTGACAGAGAGGAGAGGCACTTAAGATGCACTGGGGGAGTGGCGGTAATGGGGTGTACCATATCCACCCATCCATCCACCCATCCCTCCATCCACCTATCCATCCATCCCTACATCCAGCCATCCATCCACCTATCCATCCATCCATCCTCAATCCATCCATCTCTCTCTCTCTCTCTCTCTCTCTCTCTCTCTCTACATTATATGCGGGTTACACAATGCGTCAAGATGTATCTACGTGCTGCTAAACAGTCCAAACTCTCACAAGACAGTCATACAGGCAGGACACAAAGGGTCAAGGACAACCCTCAATTCATTTAGCTAATCAAGTTACAATCATGACGCGTCAGTTAGAAAATTCAAATAAGTCTGCACATCAACGCGTGAGACGTGATCACTACCTACAAATTTTGTTAACTGTGATCCCAACATCAGCTCCCCAATAAATATCATTGAAATGTAAGCGTGTTTTTTCTCAATCTCCATCACCTCTTCTTCCCACACCGTTACTGCAGACCTTGTAACACACAACGTCACACACCATTCATTCACTATCCCTTAGGTGAGCAATGTTCCCCACATACAAATTCCAACACAGAATGTTCAAAACTCCTGAATGAGTGAAACATCAACCCGTCTCGCTAGGGTCTAACCTTCATGCTGGTTTGAGGCGTAGTGACATGGGCGAGGTAGTGGGATGACCCTACCCTCACCCCATCCACCCACACCATTCCCCCATCCCCACTCCCACCCCTCCTTTCCAAGCCCAAACCATCGAGCATCACTTCACCCTTCCCAGACCGGATGTTCTGTGCAAAGCCTTTAGTATTATTTCTGATCATATGTCTAACCTTGTATCGTAACGTGACCAACATGGTAACATCATTCTTTGCTCAAATAGCATTTTTAAGAGTAACGAGAGTCATAAGGTGATCTTCAATCTCATTATTTTTATAGCAAATCATAATTTTTTTTTGTAAACACATCTGCATGGGATACACATAGCAGTCAGTCAGTGGTCTCTCTCTCTCTCTCTCTCTCTCTCTCTCTCTCTCTCTCTCTCTCTCTCTCTCTCTATTCAGATCATTTAATAGCTGGGAAAAGTATCATCATTTCCTTTCTCCTGCTGCCGCTGTTCACGTATCTTTTTCATTTCACTTGACTGACCGCTCACCAGAGGATGGAAGACTAATGTCAATTTTCAAGCCCCACATCTCTCACACCCTTATAACCCTATAACGTAACATGATCAACATGATGACGTCGTTCTCTGCCCAAATATCATTAATGTAACGTGACCATCATGGTAACATCATTCTTTGCCCAAATATCATTTTAAGAGTAACGAGCGACTTTCGGTCAGTTGTCTGAATATTGAAATGTGAACCGTGTTAAATTGACTTGTTCATTATCCACGAGTTCAAGCTGCCTTGAACTCGGACCTACATTATCCAAAACAAACTTTCCGCTATCCAAATAAATAAATTTGAAAATGTGCGCGTGTCTACTCATTCCATCTCGTCAGGGTCGGACCTTGTGTCTTCCCCTAGCGCGAGTTTTTTTTTTTCACTATCCATCGTCCTTCGCGCTCATCAGCCATTAGTGATCGTGGTTCCAGCAGAAAAAAAACAGAGTCTACTGACAGTGTGACAGTTTAGCCCTCTGTAACTCATTGTAACGCAAATCATCTTTCTGCAATCCAAATAACATTATATCGTTACGTATCGCGTTTTACTGAATGAGGGAAACATTTTACATCTTAATAGGTGTCTCGAGTAAATGAGCGAACGAGCATTCTAGCGGTACACCTCTTGAAGTGTGACAGACGTCTGGCCAGCTGTGACCGACGCACACATGCTCTTATGTCGGCTAACCTACACTCACATCCGACGACACATGCTATCACATCCATCACACACATATTTCCTTAACCATGTAGTCTCTCTCTCTCTACATTTCTCCTAGCTTCTACCATCACTCAGTAACTCAGTAAGTCAAACAGCAAAGCGGACTGAAGACTCTAATATGTTATGGGATAGACTGCTTCACTCTCGAGTTGAGTCATTAGTGAAATACACGGCTTCAGTTTGGTGAGACATAGCATCTAGCTCACCAGAGGATGGAACACTAATGTCAATTTTCGATCCCCCATCACACTCACCTTTATAACTTTGTAACGTAACATGACCAACACGATGTCATCGTTCGTTGCCCAAATATTATTAATGTAGTGTAACCATCATGTTAACATCGTTCATTGCCTAAATATCATTTTAAGAGTAAGAGTAACTTTCTGTCCGAATATCATATTGATATGTGAACCCCATTTAGCCAAACACAATATCTCCTTTACATCTCATACCATACCATATAATATTACTGTCTACCAGTTTTTAGCCCCTGTAACACATTGTAACGTAACGCGAAATCAAATTTCTACAAACCAAAATATCATTTTTAAATGAAGTTTGACTTAGTCCATCTCCTTTACATCTCACACCATATAATATTACTGTCTACCAGTTTTAGCCCCTGTAACACATTGTAACGTAACGTGGAAATCAACTTCTCTGTTGACCAATTAGCATTATTGAAAATGTAAATCATGTTTAGCCATTACATCCAAACACAAGTAAAAAAATATTACCACAGCCCTGTTTAGTTCTTGTAACACATTATATCGTTACGTAACGCAACGTGGAAAATCATCTTTCTATCTGATGACCAAATAACATTTTTGTAAATGTGAAGCTTTGTAGATTTAATTTTAAACAAAGGTGTGTCACTAGTCCACAAACTAAGAGTGGTGAGTCAGGAAGAATGTCTTTGTGAAATATGCACAGAAGAGTTTGGGGAGATATGATCACTACATACCTACAAATTCTAATATTTTTTGTTAACTGTGTGATCACGACATTTACCTCTTGGTCTCTTGTTCCGCCTCTCACTAGTCAATAAACACAATTTTGTATAATTTCTCGACTAAAATACCACTCTGAAACATCTTTACACTTTATTTTTTCATTGTCACGTGCACTGCCATCAAAGGAAATCTCACTAGTGCATGGATGTCTTGTGTGTTAAATATACGAACCTTTCCTAGCTTATCATTTTTCTTTGTGAAACTTATATGTGATGATCATATCTCCCGAGTCCACACAATAACCCACACATCACCCATCTTCAGTTTTCAAATCACAGCTCGCATCTAATTTACTGTTATTTTTTTTTGTTTGCAGAAACTATGTTTTGAGAATATGCACAATGTCACCAATTACTGTTCGTATCAGCATCAAAGTCCTTTCAGTCATCAAAACAAGCAGAGGTGCAGCATAATCCACCAGAGATCTGATGTATGCAAGGTACACCATTTTGACAATTCCATCACTGACACACCTTAGCGAGATGACTGTGCTCAGCAATAGCCTAGCACTCTTAATAATTTTATTCAAGCACTGATAACATAGCATAATGTAAGATTTTTTTTCACATTTCATATCGCGTGTGTAGATTTAGTTTTAACAAAAAGTGAAACACGAGAGCGTGAACTAATAGGGTTGAGATAGGAGGAAAGGCTTTGTGGACGGCTAGTCATAACTTAACATATCAGATATGATTTCACAAAGTTTTAACCTTTTGCAAGTTTTTCAGTGTTTTCTCTTCACTTGTGCTAAGTGAGTCAGACAAAATGGGTCATTTCATTATTAGCCAAGGCAATACGCCATTAGCTAGTTAGTCAAAACATATAACACGCATTATTTCACAGGAATTTTTTCTAGCAAATATGCTTCCTTAAGCAGTTCAACACATCAAACATCAGCAGTCTGCGAAATTCTCTTTAGTCAATAATCATCCTTTACAGTATTTCTTGACTAAAATAGCACTCCAAACATAAGTGGCCATTTTTATTCACACTGTCACACTTAGTCAATAATTTGTTTCGCAGAGTGACAAGTTATGCTTAGTGACGAGATTTCACGCTGAGCATAGTTTTTAAGAGAGTTCACACTGTATTAATTACGGTCACGGATATCTTATGTTATGTTTATGAAGATCGTTACTTCTTATTTTCTTATTTTTACCCATTCCCTTGCACCCTGCTTTTCAGCCTTCACATATTCTTTTCAAATCAACTTGGCCTATTGTTTTTCCAGTAACCATTTGTTGAAATGTTTTTCCATTTCATGTGTGCCCATTTTTTACTTGAACCCGTCTCCACTCCAAACCGGACCTGCGGTCCGAGTCGGGACCCCAGGTCCTGACTGGTTTGGAGTGGAGACGGGTTCAAGTAAAAAATGGGCACACATGAAATGATTTCGACGTTCAGTAAGCACTTACCGAGTGGTTAACTGAATGCCCGAGAGTCCAATACGGGGTTGATGATAGTAATTAATTTAAGATTGAGAAAATTAAACTAAACTAAATGCCCACACATGTGACAATTTCCACGTTCAGTAAACACTCCCTGAGTTGTAAACTGAAAGACTAAGCCAGCCAATGTATGGTTGATGATGATAGTAATATTTTAAGATTGGGAAACTTTAAACTAAATGACCACACATGTAGCGATTTTGCATTCAGTAAACACTTACTGAGTTGTAAACTGAATGTCGAAGCCAGCCAATACAAGGTTAGTGACAGTAATATATATATGTGAGGTGATGAACTGGATACTGTCAGGGGAACAACGAAGCTGTGATATTGAAAAGAAACTGAACTGAATTTGAAAGTAGATTAATATATGTAATGTGAAACAAATCTACTGGAAAAACAATAGGCCAAGTTGATTTGAAAAGAATATGTGAAGGCTGAAAAGCAGGGTGCAGGGGAATGGGTAAAAATAAGAAAATAAGAAGTAACGATCTTCATAAACATAACATAAGATATCCGTGACCGTAATTAATACAGTGTGAACTCTCTTAAAAACTATGCTCAGCGTGAAATCTCGTCACTAAGCATAACTTGTCACTCTGCGAAACAAATTATTGACTAAGTGTGACAGTGTGAATAAAAATGGCCACTTATGTTTGGAGTGCTATTTTAGTCAAGAAATACTGTAAAGGATGATTATTGACTAAAGAGAATTTCGCAGACTGCTGATGTTTGATGTGTTGAACTGCTTAAAGGAAGCATATTTGCTAGAAAAAATTCCTGTGAAATAATGCGTGTTATATGTTTTGACTAACTAGCTAATGGCGTATTGCCTTGGCTAATAATGAAATGACCCATTTTGTCTGACTCACTTAGCACAAGTGAAGAGAAAACACTGAAAAACTTGCAAAAGGTTAAAACTCTGTGAAATCATATCTGATATGTTAAGTTATGACTAGCCGTCCACAAAGCCTTTCCTCCTATCTCAACCCTATTAGTTCACGCTCTCGTGTTTCACTTTTTGTTAAAACTAAATCTACACACGCGATATGAAATGTGAAAAAAAATCTTACATTATGCTATGTTATCAGTGCTTGAATAAAATTATTAAGAGTGCTAGGCTATTGCTGAGCACAGTCATCTCGCTAAGGTGTGTCAGTGATGGAATTGTCAAAATGGTGTACCTTGCATACATCAGATCTCTGGTGGGTTATGCTACACCTCTGCTTGTTTTGATGACTGAAAGGACTTTGATGCTGATACGAACAGTAATTGGTGAGATTGTGCATATTCTCAAAACATAGTTTCTGCAAACAAAAAAAAAATAACAGTAAATTAGATGCGAGCTGTGATTTGAAAACTGAAGATGGGTGATGTGTGGGTTATTGTGTGGACTCGGGAGATATGATCATCACATATAAGTTTCACAAAGAAAAATGATAAGCTAGGAAAGGTTCGTATATTTAACACACAAGACATCCATGCACTAGTGAGATTTCCTTTGATGGCAGTGCACGTGACAATGAAAAAATAAAGTGTAAAGATGTTTCACAGTGGTATTTTAGTCGGGAAATTATACAAAATTGTGTTTATTGACTAGTGAGAGGCGGAACAAGAGACCAAGAGGTAAATGTCGTGATCACACAGTTAACAAAAAATATTAGAATTTGTAGGTATGTAGTGATCATATCTCCCCAAACTCTTCTGTGCATATTTCACAAAGACATTCTTCCTGACTCACCACTCTTAGTTTGTGGACTAGTGACACACCTTTGTTTAAAATTAAATCTACAAAGCTTCACATTTACAAAAATGTTATTTGGTCATCAGATAGAAAGATGATTTTCCACGTTGCGTTACGTAACGATATAATGTGTTACAAGAACTAAACAGGGCTGTGGTAATATTTTTTTACTTGTGTTTGGATGTAATGGCTAAACATGATTTACATTTTCAATAATGCTAATTGGTCAACAGAGAAGTTGATTTCCACGTTACGTTACAATGTGTTACAGGGGCTAAAACTGGTAGACAGTAATATTATATGGTGTGAGATGTAAAGGAGATGGACTAAGTCAAACTTCATTTAAAAATGATATTTTGGTTTGTTGAAATTTGATTTCGCGTTACGTTACAATGTGTTACAGGGGCTAAAAACTGGTAGACAGTAATATTATATGGTATGGTATGAGATGTAAAGGAGATATTGTGTTTGGCTAAATGGGGTTCACATATCAATATGATATTCGGACAGAAAGTTACTCTTACTCTTAAAATGATATTTAGGCAATGAACGATGTTAACATGATGGTTACACTACATTAATAATATTTGGGCAACGAACGATGACATCGTGTTGGTCATGTTACGTTACAAAGTTATAAAGGTGAGTGTGATGGGGGATCGAAAATTGACATTAGTGTTCCATCCTCTGGTGAACTAGATGCTATGTTTCACCAAACTGAAGCCGTGTATT
The DNA here is from genome assembly GCA_020271785.1 of Procambarus virginalis. NCBI lineage: Eukaryota > Metazoa > Arthropoda > Malacostraca > Decapoda > Cambaridae > Procambarus > Procambarus virginalis. The sequence goes on from WNGS01000027.1 coordinate 9,033, forward strand.
TCACTAATGACTCAACTCGAGAGTGAAGCAGTCTATCCCATAACATATTAGAGTCTTCAGTCCGCTTTGCTGTTTGACTTACTGTGTTACTGAGTGATGGTAGAAGCTAGGAGAAATGTAGAGAGAGAGAGAGAGACTACATGGTTAAGGAAATGATGTGTGTGATGGATGTGATAGCATGTGTCATCGGATGTGAGTGTAGGTTAGCCGACATAAGAGCATGTGTGCGTCGGTCACAGCTGGCCAGACGTCTGTCACACTTCAACAGGTGTACCGCTAGAATGCTCGTTCGCTCATTTACTCGAGACACCTATTAAGATGTAAAATGTTTCCCTCATTCAGTAAAACGCGATACGTAACGATATAATGTTATTTGGATTGCAGAAAGATGATTTGCGTTACAATGAGTTACAGAGGGCTAAACTGTCACACTGTCAGTAGACTCTGTTTTTTTCTGCTGGAACCACGATCACTAATGGCTGATGAGCGCGAAGGGCGATGGATAGTGAAAAAAAAAACTCGCGCTAGGGGAAGACACACGGTCCGACCCTGAGGAGATGGAATGAGTAGACACGCGCACATTTTTCAAATGTTATTTATTTGGATAGCGGAAAGTTTGTTTTGGATAATGTAGGTCCGAGTTCAAGGTAGCTTGAACTCGTGGATAATGAACAAGTCAATTTAACACGGTTCACATTTCAATATTCAGACAACTGACCGAAAGTCGCTCGTTACTCTTAACAGTGACCAGAGACCTGACTCACCTTAACAGTGACCAGAGACCTGACTCACCTTAACAGTGACCAGAGACATGACTCACCTTAACAGTGACCAGAGACCTGACTCACCTTAACAGTGACCAGAGACCTGACTCACCTTAACAGTGAGCAGAGACCTGACTCACCTTAACAGTGACCAGATACCTGACTCACCTTAACAGTGACCAGAGACAAGACTCACCTTAACAGTGACCAGAGACCTGACTCACCTTAACAGTGACCAGAGACATGACACACCTTAACAGTGACCAGGGACATGACTCACCTTAACAGTGACCAGAGACATGACACACCTTAACAGTGACCAGGGACATGACTCACCTTAACAGTGACCAGAGACATGACTCACCTTAGCAGTGACCAGAGACATGACTCACCTTAACAGTGACCAGAGACCTGACTCACCTTAACAGTGACCAGAGACCTGACTCACCTTAACAGTGACCAGACATGACTCACCTTAACAGTGACCAGAGACATGACTCACCTTAACAGTGACCAGAGACATGACTCACCTTAACAGTGACCAGAGACATGACTCACCTTAACAGTGACCAGAGACATGACTCACCTTAACAGGGACCAGAGACATGACTAACCTTAACAGTGACCAGAGACATGACTCACCTTAACAGTGACCAGAGACATGACTCACTTTTAACAGTGACCAGAGACATGACTCACCTTAAGAGTGACCAGAGACATGACTCACCTTAACAGTGACCAGAGACATGACTCACCTTAACAGTGACCATAGACACGACTCACTTTAACAGTGACCAATCATGACTTACCTCTATAGTGACCAGAGAAATGACTCCCCTTAACAGTGACCAGAGACATGACTCGCCTTAACAGTGACCAGAAACATGACTCACCTTAACAGTGACCATAGACATGACTCACCTTAACAGTGACCAGAGACATGACTCACCTTAACAGTGACCAGAGACATGACTCACCTTAGCATTGTCCAGTGACATGACTCACCTTAACAGTGACCAGAGACCTGACTCAAATTAACAGTGACAAGAGACCTGACTCACCTTAACAGTGACCAGAGACATGACTCACCTTAACAGTGACCAGAGACCTGACTCACCTTAACAGTGACCAGAGACCTGACTCACCTTAACAGTGAGCAGAGACCTGACTCACCTTAACAGTGACCAGATGCCTGACTCACCTTAACAGTGACCAGAGACATGACTCACCTTAACAGTGACCAGAGACCTGACTCACCTTAACAGTGACCAGAGACATGACACACCTTAACAGTGACCAGGGACATGACTCACCTTAACAGTGACCAGAGACATGACACACCTTAACAGTGACCAGGGACATGACTCACCTTAAAAGTGACCAGAGACCTGACTCACCTTAACAGTGACCAGAGACCTGACTCACCTTAACAGTGACCAGAGACATGACTCACCTTAACAGTGACCAGAGACCTGACTCACCTTAACAGTGACCAGAGACCTGACTCACCTTAACAGTGACCAAAGACATGACTCACCCTAACAGTGACCAGAGACATGACTCACCTTAACAGTGACCAGACATAACTCACCTTAACAGTGACCAGAGACATGACTCACCTTACCATTGACCAGAGACATCACTCACCTTAACAGTGACCAGACATGACTCATCTTAACAGTGACCAGAGACCTGACTCACCTTAACAGTGACCAGAGACATGACACACCTTAACAGTGACCAGAGACATGACTTACTTTAACAGTGATCAGAGACCTGACTCACCTTAACAGTGACCAGAGACCTGACTCACCTTAACAGTGACCAAAGACATGACTCACCCTAACAGTGACCAGAGACATGACTCACCTTAACAGTGACCAGACATAACTCACCTTAACAGTGACCAGAGACCTGACTCACCTTAACAGTGACCAGATACCTGACTCACCTTAACAGTGACCAGAGACCTGACTCACCTTAACAGTGACCAGAGACATGACTCACCTTAACAGTGACCAGAGACCTGACTCACCTTAACAGTGACCAGAGACATGACACACCTTAACAGTGACCAGAGACATGACTCACCTTAACAGTGACCAGAGACATGACTCACCTTGACAGTGACCAGAGACCTGACTCACCTTAAAAGTGACCAGAGACCTGACTCACCATAACAGTGACCAAAGACATGACTCACCCTAACAGTGACCAGAGACATGACTCACCTTAACAGTGACCAGACATAACTCACCTTAACAGTGACCAGAGACATGACTCACCTTACCATTGACCAGAGACATCACTCACCTTAACAGTGACCAGACATGACTCATCTTAACAGTGACCAGAGACCTGACTCACCTTAACAGTGACCAGAGACATGACACACCTTAACAGTGACCAGAGACATGGCTCACCTTAACAGTGACCAGAGACTTGACTCATCTTAACAGTGACTAGAGACCTGACTCACCTTAACAGTGACCAGACATAACTCACCTTAACAGTGACCAGAGACATGACTCACCTTAACAGTGACCAGAGACATGACTCACCTTAACAGTGACCAGAGCCATGACTAACCTTAACAGTGACCAGAGACATGACTCACCTTAACAGTGACCTTAGACATGACTCACCTTAACAGTGACCAGAGACATGACTCACCTTAACAGTGACCATAGACACGACTCACCTTAACAGTGACCAATCATGACTTACCTCTATAGTGACCAGAGAAATGACTCCCCTTAACAGTGACCAGAGACATGACTCGCCTTAACAGTGACCAGAGACCTGACTCACCTTAACACTGACCAGAGACATGACTCACCTTAACACTGACCAGAGACCTGACTCACCTTAACAGTGACCAGAGACATGACTCACCTTAACAGTGACCAGAGACCTGACTCACCTTAACAGTGACCAGAGACATGACACACCTTAACAGTGACCAGAGACATGACTCACCTTAACAGTGACCAGAGACATGACTCACCTTAACAGTGACCAGAGACCTGACTCACCTTAACAGTGACCAGAGACCTGACTCACCTTAACAGTGACCAAAGACATGACTCACCCTAACAGTGACCAGAGACATGACTCACCTTAACAGTGACCAGACATAACTCACCTTAACAGTGACCAGAGACATGACTCACCTTACCATTGACCAGAGACATCACTCACCTTAACAGTGACCAGACATGACTCATCTTAACAGTGACCAGAGACATGACTCACCTTAACAGTGACCAGAGACATGACACACCTTAACAGTGACCAGACATAACTCACCTTAACAGTGACCAGAGACCTGACTCACCTTAACAGTGACCAGATACCTGACTCACCTTAACAGTGACCAGAGACCTGACTCACCTTAACAGTGACCAGAGACATGACTCACCTTAACAGTGACCAGAGACCTGACTCACCTTAACAGTGACCAGAGACATGACACACCTTAACAGTGACCACAGACATGACTCACCTTAACAGTGACCAGAGACCTGACTCACCTTAACAGTGACCAGAGACCTGACTCACCTTAACAGTGACCAGTGTTGGAAATTTCCAACACTTATCATCCATTATTATCTTATGATAAATTAATATTAACTTACATTTGCAGTAGCTCTTAACACCACTAACCATATTGTTATTATAAATTAATCTGAGCATATTGCTGATAATATTACTCCTGATAATGTAAATCAAGAGTTATTAATTAAAATTATTCAGTAACAGTTTTTATTCTGTTACGTTTGAATGCTCTGGAGAAGTATAAATATTATCTCCATTTCTCGCTAGAGATTATTTAGCGAGAATATTATAATTATTAATTCCCTATAATTTTAACCCAGTTCATATTATCGCATTTTCATCCATAATTACGCGAGAAAGAATAGTTTGAGTTTAATAATTTCCGTGGTGAATGCGAGAGCGGGGAGAGGGAGACGCCATTACGCCTTTACTACATCAACAAGGCACACGCACGAGATAGCGTGGTGGAGCACGTGGCATAATTGAGAATTCTTGTCGATAAGAATTACGTCGACACTCAATTAACAAGTGGAATTTACTTGCCAGTGTTCTCTAGTGCCTCAATAGTG
>WNGS01000027.1:20555-45035 GCA_020271785.1 Procambarus virginalis
CTCACCTTAACAGTGACCAGAGACATGACTCACCTTAACAGTGACAAGACATGACTCACCCTAACAGTGACCAGAGACATGACTCATCTTAACAGTGACCAGACATGATTCACCTCAAAGGTGACCAGAGACATGACTCACCTTAACAGTGACCAGAGACCTGACTCACCTTAACAGTGACCAGAGACATGGATCACCTTAACAGTGACCAGAGACTTGACTCATCTTAACAGTGACTAGAGACCTTACTCACCTTAACAGTGACCAGACTAACTCACCTTAACAGTGACCAGAGACATGACTCACCTTACAGTTACCAGAGACATGGCTCACCTTAACAGTGACCAGAGACATGACTCATCTTAACAGTGACTAGAGACCTTACTCACCTTAACAGTGACCAGACATAACTCACCTTAACAGTGACCAGAGACATGACTCACCTTAACAGTGACCAGAGACATGACTCACCTTATCAGTGACCAGAGACATGACTAACCTTAACATGACCAGAGACTGACTCACCTTAACGTGACCAGAGACATGACTCACTTTTAAACAGTGACCAGAGACATGACTCACCTTAACAGTGACAGAGACTTGACTCATCTTAACAGTGATAAAAGACATGACTCACCTTAACAGTGACCAGACATGACTCACCTTAACAGTGACCAGAGACATGACTCACCTTAACAGTGACCAGAGACCTGACTCACCTTAACAGTGACCAGAGACATGGCTCACCTAACAGTGACCAGAGACTTGACTCATCTTAACAGTGACTAGAGACCTGACTCACCTTAACAGTGACCAGACATAACTCACCTTAACCCTGACGAGAGACATCATTCACCTTAACAGTGACCAGAGACATGACTCACCTTAACAGTGACCAGAGACATGACTAACCTTAAGAGTGACCAGAGACATGACTCACCTTAACCGTGACCAGAGACATGACTCACCTTTAACAGTGACCAGAGACATGACTCACCTTAACAGTGACCAGAGTCATGACTCACCTTAACAGTGACCAGAGACATGACTCACCTTAACAGTGACCAGAGACACGACTCACCTTAACAGTGACCAATCATGACTTACCTCTACAGTGACCAGAGAAATGACTCCCCTTAAGAGTGACCAGAGACATGACTCACCTTAACAGTGACCAGAGACATGACTCACCTTAACACTTACCAGAGACATGACTCACCTTAACAGTGACCAGAGACATGACTCACATTAACAGTGACAAGACATGACTCACCCTAACAGTGACCAGAGACATGACTCATCTTAACAGTGACCAGACATGACTCACCTTAATGGTGACCAGAGACATGACTCACCTTAACAGTGACCAGAGACCTGACTCACCTTAACAGTGACCAGAGACATGGCTCACCTTAACAGTGACCAGAGACTTGACTCATCTTAACAGTGACTAGAGACCTGACTCACCTTAACAGTGACCAGACATAACTCACCTTAACAGTGACCAGAGACATGACTCACCTTAACAGTGACCAGAGACACGACTCACCTTAACAGTGACCAGAGACATGACTAACCTTAACAGTGACCAGAGACATGACTCACCTTAACAGTGACCAGAGACATGACTCACTTTTAACAGTGACCAGAGACATGACTCACCTTAACAGTGACCAGAGACTTGACTCATCTTAACAGTGATAAAAGACATGACTCACCTTAACAGTGACCAGACATGACTCACCTTAACAGTGACCAGAGACATGACTCACCTTAACAGTGACCAGAGACCTGACTCACCTTAACAGTGACCAGAGACATGGCTCACCTTAACAGTGACCAGAGACTTGACTCATCTTAACAGTGACTAGAGACCTGACCCACCTTAACAGTGACCAGACATAACTCACCTTAACCCTGACGAGAGACATCATTCACCTTAACAGTGACCAGAGACATGACTCACCTTAACAGTGACCAGAGACATGACTAACCTTAAGAGTGACCAGAGACATGACTCACCTTAACCGTGACCAGAGACATGACTCACCTTTAACAGTGACCAGAGACATGACTCACCTTAACAGTGACCAGAGTATGACTCCCCTTAACAGTGACCAGAGACATGACTCACCTTAACAGTGACCAGAGACACGACTCACCTTAACAGTGACCAATCTGACTTACCTCTACAGTGACCAGAGAAATGACCCCTTTAACAGTGACCAGAGACATGACTCACCTTAACAGTGACCAGAGACATGACTCACCTTAACACTTACCAGAGACATGACTCACCTTAACAGTGACCAGAGACATGACTCACCTTAACAGTGACAAGACATGACTCACCCTAACAGTGACAGAGACATGACTCATCTTAACAGTGACAGACATGATTCACCTCAAAGGGACCAGAGACATGATCACCTTAACAGTGACCAGAGACCTGACTCACCTTAACAGTGACCAGAGACATGGATCACCTTAACAGTGACCAGAGACTTGACTCATCTTACAGTGACTAGAGACCTTACTCACCTTAACAGTGACCAGACATAACTCACCTAAAGTGACCAGAGACATGACTCACCTTAACAGTTACCAGAGACATGGCTCACCTTACAGTGACCAGAGACATGACTCATCTTAACAGTGACTAGAGACCTTACTCACCTTAACAGTGACCAGACATAACTCACCTTAACAGTGACCAGAGACATGACTCACCTTAACAGTGACCAGAGACATGACTCACCTTATCAGTGACCAGAGACATGACTAACCTTAACAGTGACCAGAGACATGACTCACCTTAACAGTGACCAGAGACATGACTCACTTTTAACAGTGACCAGAGACATGACTCACCTTAACAGTGACCAGAGACATGACTCACCTTAACAGTGACCAGAGACATGACTCCCCTTAACAGTGACCAGAGACACGACTCACCTTAACAGTGACCAATCATGACTTACCTCTATAGTGACCAGAGAAATGACTCCCCTTAACAGTGACCAGAGACATGACTCACCTTAACAGTGCCCAGAGATATGACTCACCTTAACACTGACCAGAGACATGACTCACCTTAACAGTGACCAGAGACATGACTCACCTTAACAGTGACCAGAGACATGACTTACCTTAACAGTGACCAGAGATCGAAGGTGATATCCTATATTGGGCACGTAAATTGCTATATAATGTCTGATATTTGAAGAGGAGTTGAATTGTTTATTGGGGGCTATTGATGAGCATTAATACTCATCAACAGCCGCAATAAAGAAAAGTAACTATCGTACTATTTGGTCCAAAGGGCCATATGAGATCACCAAAAAGTTCACGTTACGTGTGTGTTGATTTAGCCGGAATGTCGTTCTCTTAAATACGAAGTGATACCAAAAGATGCCTTTTCCGGCAGAAGGTCTGTCTAATGCAATGACTCTCCATCTGTTTCTATCAGGTATATCTGCAGGACTCTTTCCACAGTCTTGTACGACCGGTGGGAAAGCAGTTCCCCGAAGAACAGTTGTACAGGTGGTCCAGTGGTGACCATCAGTGACAGCATGGCGGGTCATCTTCCGCTGACCTCTGACCCGTGACCTCTAGAGCATCAGTAGTTAACAAGGACCTGACACGCCTGTCTACTGAGTTCCTCCACCCTACCTGCTTCCACCTGCCGCTGTGTCAGCGTGGTTGATATAGGCGTAGGGTGGGCTCCAGGAATGGGTATAGGGAGAATTTGGGCTTAAAACTGTGGATAGAAAGATGGGTTGGGCTCAAGGTATGGGGTATAGAGATGACTTGAAGATCGGGCAGAAGGATAGGTCTAGCAATGGTTTGGGGTAGGAATGGGACGTGGGACGCGGACAACAGCACGAAGACGACGCAATTTGATGCATCTGATGTCAATACGTCGGTAGCGCGACGCAAAACTATCAGACGGGTACTGGACAAGTGACGAAGTAAATGACGCACACAGCTGATACGCAAGTGTCACGAAATGCTCACTTTCGCTGCCCTACTACACCCTCAGCTTACGCCGGAGTAACGCAAAGAGAGAGGGCGGGTGCGTGACGCACGAGTGACGCAGGGTGGAGGCAGGGATGACGCGATGAGTGACACGAGGGAGAAGCAGGAAGGAGGAGGAGTGAGGGGGGCATGGGGCGCACACCAATCCGGAGCGCCGAGACGACCAGCTGGTAATGACAGTATTAATTTGGCGGGAGATCCATCAGCCTCACACTCTNTTTTCCAGTAATTCCAAGAACTGTGTTCCGACCACAATATAACGCTTAGCAGGAATGTAAAAACAAATTATTATATATTCTCAGACCCAACGTACCTTCTTGTAATAAATCAATAAATCAATAAATAATTAAAAATTAAATAAATAAAATATAATTTTTTTTGAAAATTTGATTAAAGAAACCGATGTTATTATTATTTTCTTTAAAGAGTATAGAGGTGAGACCATTTCTAAAATTACTTATCATAATATACAAGAAACAGACACAAATAAAATTATAATATTATATTTTAAATTTAATCTAAACATTTTACATGAATGTATGGGGAAAGTTCTGTGTAACGTATATATATATGAGTCTGAAATAGTGACCAGAGACCTGACTCACCTTAACAGTGACCTGAGACATGGCTCATCTTAACAGTGACCAGATACTGACTCATCTTAACAGTGACTAGAGACCTGACTCACCTTAACAGTGACCAGACATAACTCACCTTAACAGTGACCAGAGACATGACTCAACTAACAGTGAACCAGAGACATGACTCACCTTAACAGTGACCAGAGACATGACTACCTTAACAGTGACCAGAGACATGATCACCTTAACAGTGACCAGAGACATGACTCACTTTTAACAGTGACCAGAGACATGACTCACCTTAACAGTGACCAGAGACTGACTCGCCTTAACAGTGACCAGAGACATGACTGGTGCACCTTAACACTGACCAGAGACATACTCACCTTAACACGACCAAGACATGACTCACCTTAACAGTGACCAGAGACATGACTTACCTTAACAGTGACCAGAGACATGCCTCACCTTAACAGTGGCCAGAGGACATGACTCACCTTTACATGACGCAGAGACATGGCTCACCTTAACAGTGACCAGAGACATGATCTCCTTAACAGTGACCAGAGACATGACTCACCTTACCATTGACCAGAGACTATCACTCACCTTAACAGTGACCATACATGACTCATCTTAACAGTGACCAGAGACCTGACTCACCTTATCGTGACCAGAGACATGAACACACCTTAACAGTGACCAGAGACATGACTCACCTTAACAGTGACCAGAGACCTGACTCCCTTAACCTGACCATGGACCTGACTCCCTTAACAGTGACCAAAGACATGACTCACCCTAACAGTGACCAGAGACATGACTCACCTTAACAGTGACCAGACATACTCACCTTACAGTGACCAAGACCTGACTCACCTTAACAGTGACCAGATACCTGACTCACCTTAACAGTGACCAGAGACCTGACTCACCTTAAAGTGACCAGAGACATGACTCACCTTAACAGTGACAAGAGACCTGACTCACCTTAACAGTGACCATAGACATGACCCACCTTAACAGTGACCAGAGACATGACTCACCTAACAGTGACCAGAGACCTGACTCATCCTTAACAGTGACCAAGACCTGACTCACTTAACAGTGACCCTGAGACTGCTCATCTTAACAGTGACTAGAGATTTGACTCATCTTAACAGTGACTAGAGACCTGACTCACCTTAACAGTGACCAGACATAACTCACCATAACAGTGACCAGAGACATGACTCACCTTATTATTGACCAGAGACATCACTACCTTAACAGTGACCAGACATGACTCATCCTAACAGTGACAAGAGACCTGACTCACCTTAACAGTGACCAGAGACATGACACACCTTAACAGTGACCAGAGACGGGCTCACCTTAAAAGTGACCAGAGACCTGACTCACCTTAACAGTGACCAAAGACATGACTCACCCTAACAGTGACCAGAGACATGACTCACCTTAACCATGACCAGCATATCTCACACCTTAACAGTGACCAAGACCTTACTCACCTTAACAGTGACCAGATACCTGACTCACCTTAACAGTGACCAGAGACCTGACTCACCTTAACAGTGACCAGAGACATGACTCACCTTAACAGTGACCAGTGACCTGACTCTCTCCCCTAACAGTGACCAGAGACATGACACACCTTAACAGTGACCAGACGACAGACTCACTTACAGTGACCAGAGACCTGACTCACCTTAACAGTGACCAGAGACCTGACTCACCTTACAGTGACCAGAGACATGGCTCACCTTAACAGTGACCAAAGACTTGACTCATCTTAACAGTGACTAGAGACCTGACTCACCTTAACAGTGACCAGACATAACTCACCTTAACAGTTACCAGAGACATGACTCAACTTAACAGTGACCAGAGACATGACTCACCTTAACAGTGACCAGAGACATGACTAACCTTAACAGTGACCAGAGACATGACTCACCTTAACAGTGACCAGAGACATGACTCACTTTTACAGTGACCAGTGACATGACTCACCTTAACAGTTACCAGAGACATGACTCGCCTTAACAGTGACCAAAGACATGACTCCCTTAACATGACCAGAGACATGACTCACCTTAACACTGACCAGAGACATGACTCCCCTTAACAGTGACCAAAGACATGACTCACCCTAACAGTGACCAGAGACATGACTCACCTTAACAGTGACCAGACATAACTCACCTTAACAGTCACCAGAGACATGACTCACTTTTAACAGTGACCAAGACATGACTCACCTTAACAGTGACAAGAGACATGACTCCGCCTTAACAGTGACCAGAGACATGACTCACCTTAACACTGACCAGACATACTCACCTTAACAGTCACCAGAGACATGACTCACTTTTAACAGTGACCAGAGACATGACTCACCTTAACAGTGACCAGAGACATGACTCGCCTTAACAGTGACCAGAGACATGACTCACCTTAACACTGACCAGAGACATGACTCACCTTAACACTGACCAGAGACATGACTCACCTTAACAGTGACCAGAGACATGCCTCACCTTAACAGTGGCCAGAGACATGACTCACCTTTACAGTGACCAGAGACATGGCTCACCTTAACAGTGACCAGAGACATGACTCTCCTTAACAGTGACCAGAGACATGACTCACCTTACCATTGACCAGAGACATCACTCACCTTAACAGTGACCATACATGACTCATCTTAACAGTGACCAGAGACCTGACTCACCTTATCAGTGACCAGAGACATGACACACCTTAACAGTGACCAGAGACATGACTCACCTTAACAGTGACCAGAGACCTGACTCACCTTAACAGTGACCAGTGACCTGACTCACCTTAACAGTGACCAAAGACATGACTCACCCTAACAGTGACCAGAGACATGACTCACCTTAACAGTGACCAGACATAACTCACCTTAACAGTGACCAGAGACATGACTCACCTTACCATTGACCAGAGACATCACTCACCTTAACAGTGACCAGACATGACTCATCCTAACAGTGACAAGAGACCTGACTCACCTTAACAGTGACCAGAGACATGACACACCTTAACAGTGACCAGAGACATGGCTCACCTTAACAGTGACCAGAGACCTGACTCACCTTAACAGTGACCAGAGACCTGACTCACCTTAACAGTGACCAAAGACATGACTCACCCTAACAGTGACCAGAGACATGACTCACCTTAACAGTGACCAGACATATCTCACCTTAACAGTGACCAGAGACCTTACTCACCTTAACAGTGACCAGATACCTGACTCACCTTAACAGTGACCAGAGACCTGACTCACCTTAACAGTGACCAGAGACATGACTCACCTTAACAGTGACCAGTGACCTGACTCTCCTTAACAGTGACCAGAGACATGACACACCTTAACAGTGACCAGAGACATGACTCACCTTAACAGTGACCAGAGACCTGACTCACCTTAACAGTGACCAGAGACCTGACTCACCTTAACAGTGACCAGAGACATGGCTCACCTTAACAGTGACCAAAGACTTGACTCCCTTAACAGTGACTAGAGACCTGACTCACCTTAACAGTGACCAGACATAACTCGCCTTAACAGTGACCAGAGACATGACTCAACTTAACAGTGACCAGAGACATGACTCACCTTAACAGTGACCAGAGACATGACTAACCTTAACAGTGACCAGAGACATGACTCACCTTAACAGTGACCAGAGACATGACTCACTTTTAACAGTGACCAGAGACATGACTCACCTTACCAGTGACCAGAGACATGACTCGCCTTAACAGTGACCAGAGACATGACTCACCTTAACAGTGACCAGAGACATGACTCACCTAACAGTGACCAGAGACATGACTCCCTTAACAGTGACCAAAGACATGACTCACCTTAACAGTGACCAGAGACATGACTCACCTTAACAGTGACCAGACATAACTCACCTTAACAGTGACCAGAGACATGACTCACCTTACCATTGACCAAGACATCACTCACCTTAACAGTGACCAGACATAACTCTCTTAACAGTGACCAGAGACCTGACTCACCTTAACAGTGACCAGAGACATGACACACCTTAACAGTGACCAGAGACATGGCTCACCTTAACAGTGACCAGAGACCTGACTCACCTTAACAGTGACCAGAGACATGACTCACCTTAACAGTGACCAAAGACATGACTCACCCTAACAGTGACCAGAGACATGACTCCCTTAACAGTGACCAGACATATCTCACCTTAACAGTGACCAGAGACCTTACTCACCTTAACAGTGACCAGATACCTGACTCACATTAACAGTGACCAGAGACCTGACTCACCTTAACAGTGACCAGAGACATGACTCAACTTAACAGTGACCAGTGACCTGACTCTCCTTAACAGTGACCAGAGACTGACACACCTTAACAGTGACCAGAGCATGACTCACCTTAACAGTGACCAAGACCTGACTCACCTTAACAGTGACCAGAGACCTGACTCACCTTAACAGTGACCAGAGACATGACTCACCTTAACAGTGACCAAAGACTTGACTCATCTTAACAGTGACTAGAGACCTGACTCACCTTAACAGTGACCAGACATAACTCACCTTAACAGTGACCAGAGACATGACTCACCTTAACAGTGACCAGAGACATGACTCACCTTAACAGTGACCAGAGACATGACTCACCTTAACAGTGACCAGAGACATGACTAACCTTAACAGTGACCAGAGACATTACTCACCTGAACAGTGTCCAGAGACATGACTCACTTTTAACAGTGACCAGAGACATGACTCACCTTAACAGTGACCAGAGACATGACTCACCTTAACAGTGACCAGAGACATGACTCACCTTAACAGTGACCATAGACACGACTCACCTTAACAGTGACCAATCATGACTTACCTCTATAGTGACCAGAGAAATGACTCCCCTTAACAGTGACCAGAGACATGACTCGCCTTAACAGTGACCAGAGACATGACTCACCTTAACACTGACCAGAGACATGACTCACCTTAACACTGACCAGAGACATGACTCACCTTAACAGTGACCAGAGACATGACTTACCTTAACAGTGACCAGAGACATGACTCACCTTAACAGTGGCCAGAGACATGACTCACCTTTACAGTGACCAGAGACATGGCTCACCTTAACAGTGACCAGAGACATGACTCTCCTTAACAGTGACCAGAGACATGACTCACCTTTAACAGTGACCAGAGACATGACTCACCTTAACAGTGGCCAGAGACATGACTCACCTTAACAGTGATCAGAGACATGACTCATTTTAACAGATGACCAAAGACATGACTCACCCTAACAGTGACCAGAGACATGACTCACCTTAACAGTGACCAGACATGACTCACCTCAACAGTGACCAGAGACATCACTCACCTTAACAGTGACCAGACATGACTGTTATGATCTGAGCCTGCAGGAGAAACGAGTCTCACCCTTTGAGAGTTATTCAGCAAGCCTGACCTAACTGGAAGGTCCAGGAATTATAGAGGCGATAACACAGATGTAAGATGGTGTGTTGAATTTATATAAAAGTTTGAGATTATGGGCAATGAACTAGAAAACAGATAAATGACTTGTTGGAAGATGTGGACAAGTTACTGAAGGCGTGAGGCTCGCTTGTGGAGGGCGATGACCTCACTTGAGGCCAGACATCGCAGGGGAGAGGCCGCGCTTCGCCGAGCTCCCGCCAGGAGGGAACCCCTAGTGATATTATCTCCAAGAGAAGAGAAGGTGCAGACGTTCCAGCTGTTGAATCGAGCTGAAGACGTTGCGGTCTCAAGTCCTGGACGGCGAGGAGAGAGTATTAAGCCGCCCAGTGACAGTTTTGTGGGCTGTGACAAGCGCCCTGGTCAGACGTGGTCAGAGGGAGAAGCGCCCTCGACCAGATAATCTGTGGTAAGCCCGATTTAAGCCAGTTCATAGTGTTTGCTTGTAGTTGGTCGTGTGCCCAGCGACAGTAGCAATGTTTATTTTCAAGTTAGAAATGTTTTGGTATGGCAGAAAGCCTAAAATAAGAGAGTGAAGTGGGAGGAGCGCGGAGCGACGTCCGTCTTCTCTGAGCGCTGGCGGGCAACTGAAGGAGCCCGGCTCCTGAGGGAGGAGGCCCCTCCCAGCGTGAGTGAGGCTCGCCCAGCGAGGTGGCGCATGGACTCGCCCACGGGGGAGTCCACTCTCATTAAATGTAGAAGACAGATAGAGATAGGAGACAAAGATGTTTTGTGATTAATTTTGTTTATGTGTTAAAAAGGGAAACAATTTATTGGAGTGCAAATGGGTTGCAGGTTTGTCCTTTGGGGAAGAAGTTGCTGAGGACTTCGAAGCCAGCACAGAGGGAGTGGTTGATGAGACTCCAAGGCAGGGAAGGAGTGGACCTCGAGCTGTGAGGAGAAGCAGTGAGGAGGAGTGTCACGTGCTTCTGCGGAGGTGGTGAAGTGCCACAGTTATTCGAGGAAACTTTATGGTGCAGCAGCCAGGAGAGCTGTGGATGACCCTAATAGGAGTAGGGAAGCACCATAGTTGTTCAAGGAATCTTCATGGTAGCAGCCTGGAGGAGCTGCAGAGGATTCTGGTGTTTAAGCCCTGAGGAACCTGAAGTTGTCAGGGTAGTGAAATAGTTCTAAATGATCACTTGTATGGAGGTGAGAGTGTTTGTCATTAGCGTGAACGACGCAGTGAGAGGTGAGTGATCGTTTGCTATTTATGTGCCAAGAAGTGTATATTGAAGTTTAGAGTTACAGACGTAGGCAGGAGTACCTACAGATATATATGTATTCTAAGACTGATAGAATGGTCAATTGATTCGTTGTGTGGCACGGATCATTTATACTGATATATATATATGTATGTTATTGCATTCAAATGCTGATTTGCCTTATATGTGTTTATAGGTATATATATATGTATACATTCTCTTGATGGTAGTGTAACATTATATTGTAAGACTTAATCTACTTGAGGAGGTTGATAATATTAGGTAATACCAAGAGATAGGATACCACTTAGCAAGCTGAGGATAGAGTTCTGATGGTGTTGGAGTGCAACCTGATTATAATAGTACAGAGTATAGGATTCATCATTATTATTATATGTATGCGTGTATTGTTATGTACTTCGTCCAGTAAATGTATCCAAATTTGCTGGTGTTTGCACTTGTCCCAGTGAGGCTTCCCAGGAAATAGTAAAGAAGGAGAGAGAGAGAGCAAGAAACAGGAACCACTGCTGTGGACAGGGTAAGACAGAAGTCTAGTAAGACAAAGGGGATTGAGGAGGTCATATTCCATAAGGAGAGAGTGGGGAGTCACAGCGGCTCGAGTGGGTGTGTGCACGTGACAACAAGGCTGCGTGTTGGAGCCGCATCCCCTAAACGTGTGACGTTGAGCCCCTCTCCAAGAGCCAGAAGTGCCTAGTGTGATCTCCTAGTGAAATATGAGCATTTGTCGAGTTGTGGGTTGGGTGGTCCGTCAGCGGTAACACCACCAAATCCACCACCGCAACAAAATTGGGGCCTGTGTCCGGGAGAGTGAACTGACACACCCACACCCTGTCCAAGAGTGGATTTGTACACCCTTGCTGAAATAGATAAACTGTGTGACCGCAGGTGTATATTCTCTCTCTTGGGAAGACTCACAGGACAAGATGGATAAGGTGCAAGCATTTGTGGAATCAGGCAAGCCTGAGGACTTGAAGGTTGCACGAGGGATCAATTAAAACAGATAGCAGAAAAGTGTGGCATCAGGTTGAAAGCATCTAAAGTGGCTGGGATGAAGGATGAGATCCTTAGGCAGTTAAGAGCCAAAAGCGAAGCGGCAGAGCAAGGAGCCCAGAGAGGAGCTGAAAGTGGAAAGGAGGATGATGGGCAGGATGAAGTGAGATCCCAGGGATCTAGTAGGAGCAGCAGAGTAGCCGCAGTGGCAGGAGTAGCCGGAATAGGAGCTTGGAGAGATTCCAGTTAGAGCTCCAGATGCAGCAACAACGAGAGGACAAGGAGAGACAGTTCCAGCTGGAAAAGATGAAATTAGAACTCCAGATGAAAAATGAGGCAGAGAAAACCAGAATAAGGGAAATGGAGTTGGAAACAGGAAGTAGAAAAAGAGAAACCAGGCTGGAAGTAGAAAAAGAGAAACCAGAGTAAGGGAACTGGAGTTGGAACAGGAGAAAGAAAAGAAAAGCAAGACTAGAGGTCGAAAAAGAAAGAGAGAGAACAAAACAAATGCAAATAGAAGCGAATAGAACCTTGGCTGAGCAAAGGATCGAACATGGGTTGCCAGAGAGCACCACCCAGGTATCACCACTCACCAGATGTTAGGGTTAGGGAGAAGGACATTCCCTTGTTTGTTCCAGAAGAGGCAGAGAGCTTTTTCGAGCACTTTGAAAGGTGGCCAGCATCAAGGAATGGCCACAGGAGGAATGGGCCCAGCTGGTCCAGTTAAGATTGACCGGTGCAGCCAGAGAGGCTTACACCCAATTGTCTCTAGAAGAGTGCCAGGATTATGCCACAGTAAAGAGCAGCATATTGCGCTCGTTCCAGTTAACCCCAGAAGCTTATAGGAAGCGTTTCAGAGAGATGATCAAAGTTGGAGCATGTACGTTTGCTGAGACAGCAAGGGATCTGGAAGACGATTCCAGAAGTGGATTGAAGCTGCTGGAGTTGGATCTTACGCTGACCTGAAGCAATTGATGGTCATGGAGAAGTTCTTGGAGATGATGCATCCCGAAACAAAGTTCAAGATCCAAGAAGCAGGGATAAAGGAGGTGAGAGATGCCGCAGATAGGGCGGATATGATTACGGAAGCATATAAGAGCTTGAGGGAGAACAGAGTGAAGAATGAGGTGAGACGCAGCAATGGCAGATCCAGTGGAGTCTGGGGAGGAAGAAGTTTTGGTGGGCAGACAAGCAGACCAGCTAATTTTAAGCCCCAGGAGGGAAAGTTGCCGAGTCCGCCTGCTGGAGGTAAACAGGAAAATAAAAATCTGCAGAGGAGGCAAGAGTTCAATGAAACTCCACAGAGCACGAGTAGTACGTCTGGCCCGAGGAACTTCAGTATGAGTGGGCAGAGTCAGAGCCACTCGGGGGCGTATAGGAGAGATTTCTCCCAAATGAGAGTGTTACAAGTGCAACAGATCGGGTCACATGATGCGAGATTGTCGGCAGGGCAAGAGAGTTGTGACCCTGGCCATGTGTGACCCCCGAAGTAGATATAATAATGTGTTCCAAGACAAACCACAGAAGATGAACTTAGTAACGAGAGGTATAGGCCGTTCATTAGTAAAGGTTGGGTCGGCATAGAAGGTCAACCCGAGGTGGAGGTGGGTATCCTCAGGGATACTGGAGCCAATCAGAGCTTGATTCTGAGAGGCCTGATAGGAAATGATCGACTGTTAGCTGGCAGTAGGAGGATAAAGGTTCATGGGTTGTTGTCTAAGAGTGACATGCCCGTGTGTGCTGTCCAGTTGAAGTCAGATTATTTGTCGGCGGAGGTGATGTTGGGAGTGTGCCCCAACATACCTGTTCCAGGAGTCCAAGTGATCCTGGGGAACGACTTGTGTGGGTCCAAGGTGTTGCCAGAGCTGATATTAAAAGATGTGCCAGAGGTGAACCAGAAGGACCGTGGTACAAGTGGAACACCGAACAAGGTAGATCTAGCCAGCATCCTTGAAGATGAGGCAGAGGACAGTCAAGTCATTGTATACCCGGCCTGTGTAGTGACAGGGTCGGAGGTAGCCGCCGAAGTCGACACTGAAGGTGATATGGCAGTGTCAACTCCACCAAGGGAGGAGGCCAACATGGACATGTCTGGGCTGTTCGACGAAGATCCAGCTCAGAAGAATGAGGATTCGAGGGGACAGGAAGTAAAGATGACCCTACCTGAAAGGTTCAGCGTGAACCGAGTGGACCTGATTAGAGCTCAGAAAGAGGAGTTTATAGATCTAATCAGGGAGGCAAAAGGGGAAACTCATGTCCGGAGTCCCCCGTGTATTACTACTTGGACGATGACGTACTGATGAGGAAGTGGCGGCCGGACAAGGCCGGTGCAGATAAGGTATGGTTGGAGAAGCACCAAGTGTTAGTGCCGAAGGAGTTTAGGGCAGCAGTGCTAGAACTAGCCCACTCCGTGGATATGGCAGGGCACTTAGGGGTAAGAAGACCTTAAATAAGGTGCAGGAGCACTTCTACTGGCCGAACGTGTGGAAGGATGTAAGGAAGTATTGCAGGACATGTTTGGCGTGCCAACGTGCAGGTAAGCCGGCTCCGGCTATACCAAAGGCACCGTTAAAGCCCATACCGGCGTTTGGCGAGCCTTTTGAGAGAGTCTTGATAGACTGTGTAGGCCCACTGCCAAGGACCAGAAAGGGCCACGAATATTTACTAACCATAATGTGTACAGCCACCCGTTTTCCCGAAGCGATCCCCCTGAGAAGAGTGACGTCGAGAGCCGTTCTGGATAGACTACAGAACTACATTGCGTGGGTAGGAATGCCCAAGGTTATCCAGACGGACCAGGGGAGTGTCTTCCAGTCGAAGTTGTTCAGGGAAACTGTAAAAGGATGGAGGGTAGAGCAAGTGCGCTCGTCACCGTATCACCCTCAGTCGCAGGGAGCATTGGAGCGTTTCCATGGGACGCTAAAGAGCTTGTTGAGGATATACTGCGCTGAGGAAGGGAGTAGTTGGGACGAGGCATTACCATCCGTGTTGTTCGCCATCAGGGATGCGGTAGTAGAATCACTTGGATTCACCCCATTCCAGCTGGTGTACGGACACTCCGTGAGGAGCCCGGTGGGCGCGCTGAAGGAGCAGCTCACCGTGGATAGGCCTAAAGTGGACGTGGGACGGTATGTGAGAACTTTCAGAGAGCGACTCTCTAGGGCCAGAGATTTGGCCAAGGAAAATTTGAGAGCGTCCCAGGCAGAGATGGTAAGATATCACGACAGGAAGGCAAAGGGCAGGAGATTTCAAGAAGGAGATCAGGTGTTAGTCCTCCTACCGGTGAAAGGAAGCATATACGAGTCGAGATTTTGTGGACCGTATACCATCCAGAAGGCTTTAGGGATGTGAATTATGTAATCCACATGCCAGATCGTCCGAGGAAGTCACAGGTTTGCCACGTGAATATGATAAAGAGGTACTACGACAGAGATAAGCCTCTAAGTGGTGACGAACAGATGGAAACCCCGTTGCAGACGACTGTGCTTTGTGTGGGAGACAGCGAAGGAACAGAAGAGGAGAACTATAAGTTAGAGAGGGCCGATGGCACGAAGATATCGAATGCGGAAGCCTGGCCAAGATAGGTGAACGCTTGGGTCATTTAGAGGATGACAAACGCCAGGAACTAGCGGAGATCCTCCAGAGGAATAAGTCATTGTTCACAGACGTGCCAGAAGACACTGCGGAATGGTGAACTAGGTGAATGTAGGGAGTGCTGACCCCATCAAGCAGCACCCTTACNCCAGCATCAGGAGCGGTCGGTGGAGCATTATGTCCAGCATCAGGAGCGGTCGGTGGAGCATTATGTCCAGCATCAGGAGCGGTCGGTGGAGAATTATGTCCAGCATCAGGAGCGTTCAGCGGAGCATTATGTCCAGCATCAGGTGCGGTCGGTGGAGCATTACGTCCAGCATCACGAACGGTCAGTGGAGCATTATGTCCAGCATCAGGAGCGGTCGGTGGAGCATTATGTCCAGCATCATGAGCGGTCAGTGGAGCATTATGTCCAGCATCAAGAGCGATCGGTGGAGCATTATGTCCAGCATCATGAGCGGTCAGTGGAGCATTATGTCCAGTATCAAGAGCGGTCGGTGGAGCATTATGTCCAGCACCATGAGCGGTAAGCAGAGCATTATGTCCAACATCAAGAGTGGTCGGCGGAGCATTATGTCCAGCATCAGCAACGGTCAGTGGACTATTATGTCCAGCATCATGAGCAGTCGGCCGACCATTATATCCAGCATCAGAAGCAGTACAAGGAGCATTATGTCCAGCATCAGGAGGTGTCGGTGGAGCATTATGTCCAGCATCAAGAGCGTGGACGGAGCATTATGTCCAGCATCAGGAGCGGTGGACGGAGCATTATGTCCAGCATCAAGAGCGGTCGGCGGAGAATTATGTCCAGAATCAGGAGCGGTCGGGTGATCATTGTGTCCAGTATCAAGAGCGGTCGGGTGAGCATTATGTCCAGCATCAGAGTGGTCGGGGAGCATTACTTCCAGCAGCAGGCGTGGTCGGCGAGCATTATGTCCAGCATCAGGGGCGGTCGGCATAGCATTATGTCCAGCATCAGGAGGTGTCGGTTGATCATTATGTCCAGCTTTAGGAGCGGTAAGGGGACCATTATGTCCAGCATCAGGAACAGTCGGTGGAGCATTATGTCCAGCATCATGAGTGGCGGCGGGTGAATTATGTCCAGCATCAGAAGCGGTTGACGGAGCATTTTGTTCAGCATCCTGATCGGTCGTCGAGTATTTGTCCAGCATCAGGAGCGGTTGGCGGAGAATTATGTCCAGCATCAGGAGCGGTCGGCAGAGAATTATGTCCAGCTTCACGAGTGGTACCAGGAACATTATGTCCATCATCAGTAGCGGCCGGCGGACCATTATGTCCAGCATCAAAAACTGTCGTCAGATCATTATGTCCAGCATTAAGAGCGATCGGGTGAGCATTATGTCCAGCATCAAGAGCGATCGGGTGAGCATTATGTCCAGCATCAAGAGCGGTGGGTGAGCATTATGTCCAGCATCAAGAGCGGCGGGTGAGCATTATGTCCAGCATCAAGAGCGGTCGGGTGAGCATTATGTCCAGCATCAGGAGCAGTCGAAGGAGAATTATGTCCAGCATCAGGAGCGGTCGGCGGAGAATTATGTCCAGCATCAGGAACAATTGGCCGACCATTATGTCCATCATCAGTAGCGGTCGGCGGGCCATTATGTCCAGAGTCAAGAGCGGTCGGGTGAGCATTATATCCAGCATCAGGAGCGGTGGGCGGAGCATTATGTCCAGCTTCAGGAGTGGTCGACGGACCATTATGTCCACAATCAGGAGTGGTCGTAGGACCATTATGTCCAACATCAGGATTGGTCTGAGGACCATTATGTCCAACATCAGGAGCGGTCCGCGGATCATTGTGCCCAACGTCGAGACCGTTCGGCGGACCCTTATGTCCAGCATTAAGAGCAGTCGGGGAACATTTATGTCCAGCATCATGAGTGATCGTCGGAGCATTATGTCCAGTATCAGGAGTGGTCTGCGGAGCATTATGTCCAGCATCAAGAGCGATCGGGGGAGCATTATGTCCAGCATCAGAGCCGTCGGGTGAGCATTATGTCCAGCATCAAGAGCGGTCGGTGAGCATTATGGCCAGCATCAGGAGCGGTCGAAGGAGCATTATGTCCAGCATCACGAGCAGTCGGCGGACCAATGTCCAGCATTAGGAGGTGTCGACGGAACGTTACTTCCAGCAACAGGCGTGGTCGGCGAGCATTATGTCCAGCATCAGGGGCGTTCGGCATAGCATTATGTCCAGCATCAGGAGCTGTCAACAGAGTATTATATCCAGAATCGACAGTGGTCGACGGATATTTATGTCCAGCATCAGGAGCAGTCGGCGGAGCATTATGTCCAGCATCAGGACGGTCGCTGGAGCATTATGTCCAGCATCAGCATTCGTACCAGGAGCATTATGTCCAGCATCAGGACGGTCGACTGAGTATTATGTCCAGAATCAGGAGTGGTACCAGTAGCATTATGTCCAGCATCAGGAGCGGTCGCTGGAGCATTATGTCCAGCATCAGGAGCGGTCGCTGGAGCATTATGTCCAGCATCAGGAGTGGTCGCTGGAGCATTATGTCCAGCATCAGGAGCGGTCGTCGGAGTATTATGTCCAGCATCAGGAGCGGTCGACGGAGCATTGGCTCACCGTAACAGTGACCAGAGACATAACTCACCTTAACAGTGACCAGAGACATAACTCACCTTAACAGTGACCAGAGACATGACACACCTTAACATTGACCAGAGACATGACTCACCTTAACAGTGACCAGAGACATAACTCACCTTAACAGTGACCAGAGACATGACTCACCTTAACAGTGACCAGAGACATGACACACCTTAACAGTGACCAGAGACATGACTCACCTTAACAGTGACCAGAGACATGACTCACCTTAACAGTGACCAGAGACATGACTCACCTTAACATTGATCAGAGACATGACTCACCTTAACAGTGACCAGAGACATGGTTCACCTTAACAGTGACCAGAGACATGACACACCTTAACAGTGACCAGAGATATGACACACCTTAACAGTGACCAGAGACATTGACACACCTTAACAGAGACCAGAGACATGACACACCATAACAGTGACCAGAGACATGACTCACCTTAACAGTGACCGGAGACATGACACACCTTAACAGTGACCAGAGACATGACTCACCTTAACAGTGACCAGAGACATGGTTCACCTTAACAGTGACAAGAGACATGACTCACCTTAACAGTGATCAGAGACATGACTCACCTTAACAGTGACCAGAGACATGGTTCACCTTAACAGTGACCAGAGACATGACTCACCTTAACAGTGACCAGAGACATGGTTCACCTTAACAGTGACCAGAGACATGACTCACCTTAACAGTGACCAGAGACTTGGTTCACCTTAACAGTGACAAGAGACATGACTCACCTTAACAGTGACCAGAGACATGACTCACCTTAACAGTGACAAGAGACTTGACTCACCTTAACAGTGACCAGAGACATACCTCACGTTAACAGTGACCAGAGACATGACTCACTTTAACAGTGCCCAGAGACATGACTGACCTTAACAGTGACCAGAGACATAACTCACCTTAACAGTGACCAGAGACATGACTCACCTTAACAGTGACCAGAGACACTCACGTTAACAGTGACCAGAGACATGACTCACCTTAACAGTGACCAGAGACATGACTCACGTTAACAGTGACCAGAGACATGACTCACCTTAACAGTGACCAGAGACTTGACTCATCTTAACAGTGACCAGAAACCTGACTCACCTTAAAAGTGACCAGAGACATGACTCACCTTAACAGTGACCAGAGACATGACTCACCTTAACAGTGACCAGAGACATGACTCACCTTATCAGTGACCAGAGACATGACTCACCTTAACAGTGACCAGAGACATGACTCACCTTAACAGTGACCAGAGACATGGTTCACCTTGACAGTGACCAGAGACATGGTTCACCTTAACAGTGACCAGAGACATGACTCACCTTAACAGTGACCAGAGACATGACTCACCTAACAGTGACCAGAGACATGATTCACCTTAACAGTGACCAGAGACATGGTTCACCTTAACAGTGACCAGAGACATGGTTCTCCTTAACAGTGACCAGAGACATGATTCACCTTAACAGTGACCAGAGACATGACTCACCCTAACAGTGACCAGAGACATGACTCACCTTAACAGTGACCAGACATGACTCACCTAACAGTGACCAGAGACATGACTCACCTTACATTGACCAGAGACATCACTCACCTTAACAGTGAACAGACATGACTCATCTTAACAGTGACCAGACATGACTCACCTTAACAGTGACCAGAGACATGACTCACTTTAACAGTGACCAAAGACATAACTCACCTTAACAGTGACCAGAGACTTGACTCACCTTAACAGTGACCAGAGACTGACTCACCTTAACAGTGACCAGAGACATGACTCACCTTAACAGTGACCAGAGACATGACTCACCTTAACATGACCAGAACATGACTCACCTTAACAGTGACAGAGACATGGTTCTCCTTAACAGTGACCAGAGACATGACTCACCTTAACAGTGACCAGAGACTTGACTCATCTTTACAGTGACGAAAGACATGACTCACCTAACAGTGATAAAGACATGACTCACCTTAACAGTGACCAGACATGACTCACCTTAACAGTGACCAGAGACATGACTCACCTTACCATTGACCAGAGACATCACTCACCTTAACAGTGACCAGACATGACTCATCTTAACAGTGACCAGACATGACTCACCTTAACAGTGACCAGAGACATGACTCACCTTAACAGTGACCAGAGACATGACTCACCTTAACAGTGACCAGAGACATGGCTCACCTTAACAGTGACCAGAGACTTGACTCATCTTAACAGTGACTAGAGACCTAACTCACCTTAACAGTGACCAAACATACTACTAACACCTTAACAGTGACCAGAGACATGACTCACCTTAACAGTGACCAGAGACATGACTCACCTTAACAGTGACCAGAGACATGACTCACCTTAACAGTGACCAGAGACATGACTCACCTTAACAGTGACGAGAGACATGACTAACCTTAACAGTGACCAGAGACATGACTCACCTTAACAGTGACCAGAGACTTGACTCATCATAACAGTGATCAAAGACAAGACTCACCCTAACAGTTATAAAAGACATGACTCACCTTAACAGTGACCAGACATGACTCACCTTAACAGTGACCAGAGACATGACTCACCTTAACATTGACCAGAGACATCTTCACCTTAACAGTGACCAGACATGACTCATCTTAACAGTGACCAGACATGACTCACCTTAACAGTGACCAGAGACATGACTCACCTTAACAGTGACCAGATACCTGACTCACCTTAACAGTGACCAGAGACATGGCTCACCTTAACAGTGACCAGAGACATGACTCCTTAACAGTGACCAGAGACATGACTCACCTTAACACTGACCAGAGACATGACTCACCTTAACAGTGACCAGAGACATGACTCACCTTAACAGTGACCAGACATGACTCACCCTAACAGTGACCAGAGACATGACTCATCTTAACAGTGACCAGACATGACTCACCTTAATTACATAGTTGGATACAACTACCAACACTGGGAAGGGATCAGGATAAGGATTTGGGAGGGATGGGGAGGAATGGGGACCAGAGACATGACTCACCTTAACAGTGACCAGAGACATGACTCACTTTTAACAGTGACCAGAGACATGACTCACCTTAACAGTGATCAGAGACTTGACTCATTTAACAGTGACCAAAGACATGACTCACCTTAACAGTGATAAAGACATGACTCACCTTAACAGTGACCAGACATGACTCACCTTAGCAGTGACCAGAGACATGACTCACCTTAACATTGACCAGAACATCACTCACCTTAACAGTGACCAGGCATGACTCATCTTAACAGTGACCAGAGACATGACTCACCTTAACAGTGACCAGTGACATGACTCACCTTAACAGTGACGAGAGACATGACTAACCTAACAGTGACCAGAGACATGACTCACCTTAACAGTGACCAGAGACTTGACTCATATAACAGTGATCAAGACAAGACTCACCTAACAGTATAAAAGACATGACTCACCTTAACAGTGACCAGACATGACTCACCTTAACAGTGACCAGAGACATGACTCACTTAACATTGACCAGAGACATCTCTCACCTTAACAGTGACCAGACATGACTCATCTTAACAGTGACCAGACATGACTCACCTTAACAGTGACCAGAGACATGACTCACCTTAACAGTGACCAGAGACCTGACTCACCTTAACAGTGACCAGAGACATGGCTCACCTTAACAGTGACCAGAGACATGACTCACGTAACAGTGACCAGAGACATGACTCACCTAACAGTGACCAGAGACATGACTCACCTTAACAGTGACCAGAGACATGACTCACCTTAACAGTGACCAGACATGACTCACCTAACAGTGACCAGAGACATGACTCATCTTAACAGTGACCAGACATGACTCACCTTAATTACATAGTGGATACAACTACCAACACTGGGAAGGGATCAGGATAAGGATTTGGATGGGATGGGGAGGAATGGGGACAAGAGACATGACTCACCTTAACAGTGACCAGAGACATGACTCACTTTTAACAGTGACCAGAGACATGACTCACCTTAACAGTGATCAGAGACTGACTCATCTTAACAGTGACCAAAGACATGACACCTTAACAGTGATAAAAGACATGACTCACCTTAACAGTGACCAGACATGACTCACCTTAGCAGTGACCAGAGACATGACTCACCTTACCATTGACCACAAACATCACTCACCTTAACAGTGACCAGACATGACTCATCTTAACAGTGACCAGACATGACTCACTTAACTGTGACCAGAGACATGACTCACCTTAACAGTGACCAGAGACCTGACTCACCTTAACAGTGACTAGAGACATGGCTCACCTTAACAGTGACCAGAGACTGACTCATCTTAACAAAGACTAGAGACCTGACTCACCTTAACAGTGACCAGACATAACTCACCTTAAAACTGACGAGAGACATGACTCACCTTAACAGTGACCAGAGACATGACTCACCTTAACAGTGACCAGAGACATGACTCACCTTTAACAGTGACCAGAGACATGACTCACCTTAACAGTGACCAGAGTCATGACTCACCTTAACAGTGACCAGAAACATGACTCACCTTAACAGTGACCAGAGACACGACTCACCTTAACAGTGACCAGAGACATGGTTCACCTTAACAGTGATCAGAGACATGACTCACCTTAACAGTGACCAGAGACATGACTCTCTTAACAGTGACCAGACATGACTCATCTTAACAGTGACCAGAGACTTGACTCATCTTAACAGTGACTAGAGACCTGACTCACCTTAACAGTGACCAGACATAACTCACCTTAACAGTGACCAAAGACATGACTCACCTTAACAGTGACCAGAGACATGACTCACCATGTCAGTGACCAGAGACATGGTCACCTTAACAGTGATCAGAGACATGACTCACCTTAACAGTGACCAGAGACATGAGTCTCCTTAACAGTGACCAGAGACATGACTCATCTTAACAGTGACCAGAGACTTGACTCATCTTAACAGTGACTAGAGACCGACTCACCTAACAGTGACCAGACATAACTCACCTTAACAGTGACCAGACATGACTCATCTTAACAGTGACCAGACATGACTCACCTTAACAGTGACCAGAGACATGACTCACCTTAACAGTGACCAGAGACCTGACTCACCTTAACAGTGACCAGAGACATGGCTCACCTTAACAGTGACCAGAGACTTGACTCACCTTAACAGTGACCAGAGACCTGACTCACCTTAACAGTGACCAGAGACATGACTCACCTTAACAGTGACCAGAGACATGACTCACCTTAACAGTGACCAGAGACATGACTCACCTTAACAGTGACCAGAGACATGACTCACCTTAACAGTGACCAGAGACATGACTAACCTTAACAGTGACCAGAGACATGACTCACCTTAACAGTGACCAGAGACTGACTCATTTAACAGTGATCAAAGACATGACTCACCTTAACAGTGACCAAAGACATGACTCACCTTAACAGTGACCAGACATGACTCACCTTAACAGTGACCAGAGACATGATCACCCTTACAGTGACCAGAGACATCTATCACCTTAACAGTGACAGACATGACCATCTTAACAGTGACCAGACATGACTCACCTTAACAGTGACCAGAGACATGACTCACTTAACAGTGACAGAGACCTGACTCACCTTAACAGGACAGAGACATGGCACCTTAACAGTGACCAGAGACATGACTCACCTTAACAGTGACCAGAGACATGACTCACCTTAACATGACCAGAGACATGACTCACCTTAACAGTGACCAGAGACATGACTCACCTTAACAGTGACCAGAGACATGACTCACCTTAACAGTGA
>WNGS01000027.1:48278-82785 GCA_020271785.1 Procambarus virginalis
TCGCTGGAGCATTATGTCCAGCATCAGGAGCGGTCGCTGGAGCATTATGTCTAGCATCAGGAGTGGTCGCTGGAGCATTATGTCCAGCATCAGGAGCGGTCGACGGAGCATTGGCTCACCGTAACAGTGACCAGAGACATAACTCACCTTAACAGTGACCAGAGACATAACTCACCTTAACAGTGACCAGAGACATGACACACCTTAACAGTGACCAGAGACATGACTCACCTTAACAGTGACCAGAGACATAACTCACCTTAACAGTGACCAGAGACATGACTCACCTTAACAGTGACCAGAGACATGACTCACCTTAACAGTGACCAGAGACATGACTCACCTTAACAGTGACCAGAGACATGAATCACCTTAACAGTGACCAGAGACATGGTTCACCTTAACAGTGACCAGAGACATGACACACCTTAACAGTGACCAGAGATATGACTCACCTTAACAGTGACCAGAGACATGACTCACCTTAACAGTGACCAGAGACATGACACACCTTAACAGTGACCAGAGACATGACTCACCTTAACAGTGACCAGAGACATGACACACCTTAACAGTGACCAGAGACATGACTCACCTTAACAGTGACCAGAGACATGGTTCACCTTAACAGTGACCAGAGACATGACTCACCTTAACAGTGACCAGAGACATGACTCACCTTAACAGTGACCAGAGACATGACTCACCTTAACAGTGACCAGAGACATGACTCACCTTAACAGTGACCAGAGACATGGTTCACCTTAACAGTGACCAGAGACATGACTCACCTTAACAGTGACCAGAGACATGGTTCACCTTAACAGTGACAAGAGACATGACTCACCTTAACAGTGACCAGAGACATGACTCACCTTAACAGTGACCAGAGACTGACTCACCTTAACAGTGACCAGAGACATACTCACCTTAACAGTGACCAGAGACATGACTCACCTTAACAGTGACCAGAGACATGACTCACCTTAACAGTGACCAGAGACATGACTCACCTTAACAGTGACCAGAGACATGACTCACCTTAACAGTGACCAGAGACATACCTCACGTTAACAGTGACCAGAGACATGACTCACCTTAACAGTGACCAGAGACATGACTCACCTTAACAGTGACCAGAGACATGACTCACCTTAACAGTGACCAGAGAATGACTCACCTTAACAGTGACCAGAGACCTGACTCACCTTAACAGTGACCAGAGACATGACTCACCTTAACAGTGACCAGAGACATGACTCACCTTAACAGTGACCAGAGACATGACTCACCTTAACAGTGACCAGAGACATGACTCACCTTAACAGTGACCAGAGACATGACTCACCTTAACAGTGACCAGAGACATGGTTCACCTTAACAGTGACCAGAGACATGGTTCACCTTAACAGTGACCAGAGACATGACTCACCTTAACAGTGACCAGAGACATGACTCACCTTAACAGTGA
Source organism: Procambarus virginalis (assembly GCA_020271785.1). Classification (NCBI taxonomy): domain Eukaryota; kingdom Metazoa; phylum Arthropoda; class Malacostraca; order Decapoda; family Cambaridae; genus Procambarus; species Procambarus virginalis. The sequence goes on from WNGS01000027.1 coordinate 49,750, forward strand.
CCAGAGACATGGTTCACCTTAACAGTGACCAGAGACATGGTTCTCCTTAACAGTGACCAGAGACATGATTCACCTTAACAGTGACCAGAGACATGACTCACCCTAACAGTGACCAGAGACATGACTCACCTTAACAGTGACCAGACATGACTCACCTTAACAGTGACCAGAGACATGACTCACCTTACAGTGACCAGAGACATCACTCACCTTAACAGTGAACAGACATGACTCATCTTAACAGTGACCAGACATGACTCACCTTAACAGTGACCAGAGACATGACTCACTTTAACAGTGACCAAAGACATGACTCACCTTAACAGTGACCAGAGACATAACTCACCTTAACAGTGACCAGAGACATGACTCACCATAACAGTGACCAGAGACATACCTCACGTTAAACATGACTCACCTTAACAGTGACCAGAGACATGACTCACCTTAACAGTGACCAGAGACATGACTCACCTTAACAGTGACCAGAGACTTGACTCACCTTAACAGTGACCAGAGACTTGACTCATCTTAACAGTGACCAGAGACCTGACTCACCTTAACAGTGACCAGAGACATGACTCACCTTAACAGTGACCAGAGACATGACTCACCTTAACAGTGACCATCGACATGACTCACCTTAACAGTGACCAGAGACATGACTCACCTTAACAGTGACCAGAGACATGGTTCACCTTGACAGTGACCAGAGACATGGTTCACCTTAACAGTGACCAGAGACATGACTCACCTTAACAGTGACCAGAAACATGACTCACCTTAACAGTGACCAGAGACATGACTCATCTTAACAGTGAGTAGAGTATGGTTCACCTTAACAGTGACCAGAGACATGGTTCTCCTTAACAGTGACCAGAGACATGACTCACCTTAACAGTGACCAGAGACTTGACTCATCTTAACAGTGACGAAAGACATGACTCACCCTAACAGTGAAAAAAGACATGACTCACTTTAACAGTGACCAGACATGACTCACCTTAACAGTGACCAGAGACATGACTCACCTTACCATTGACCAGAGCATCACTCACCTTAACAGTGACCAGACATGACTCATCTTAACAGTGACCAGACATGACTCACCTTAACAGTGACCAGAGACATGACTCACCTTAACAGTGACCAGAGACCTGACTCACCTTAACAGTGACCAGAGACATGGCTCACCTTAACAGTGACCAGAGACTTGACTCATCTTAACAGTGACTAGAGACCTGACTCACCTTAACAGTGACCAGACATAACTCACCTTAACAGTGACGAGAGACATGACTCACCTTAGCAGTGACCAGAGACATGACTCACCTTAACAGTGACCAGAGACATGACTAACCTTAAGAGTGACCAGAGACATGACTCACCTTAACAGTGACCAGAGACATGACTCACCTTTAACAGTGACCAGAGACATGACTCACCTTAACAGTGACCAGAGACATGACTCACCTTAACAGTGACCAGAGACATGACTCACCTTAACAGTGACCAGAGACACGACTCACCTTAACAGTGACCAATCATGACTTACCTCTACAGTGACCAGAGAAATAACTCCCCTTAACAGTGACCAGAGACATGACTCACCTTAACAGTGACCAGAGACATGACTCACCTTAACACTGACCAGAGACATGACTCACCTTAACAGTGACCAGAGATATGACTCACCTTAACAGTGACCAGAGACATGACTCACCTTAACACTGACCAGAGACATGACTCACCTTAACAGTGACCAGAGACATGACTCATCTTAACAGTGTCGGGGTGTCACAGTGTTCGTTAGTGAAGGGTTAAAGCAAAGGTAGACCGGATCTCCCTTCCAGGTGGTTGCTCCGACAATAACCCTTACTCACCGTCGTTCTACGGGTCTTCCCTCGATCCTCTAGGCTCCACTGCACGCCCCGGAGAGTACCCCAGTCGATCTCACAACCGGCCTTAAATTGCAAGATGAGTGGGGGCACAGATCGTTCCCTCAATCTGTGGCCCGCCCCGACACAGAACTCTTACACAGCCTTTAAGGTCGCCAACTGGTGTTTTTAGGTGTCCAGTAACACTGCAGTGGTGAGGTGTAATTGTGGTAATTGTGGTAAGAGCAATTTCAAACAATATGGTATCAGGCAGATCACTCTGCTTTACTTCATGTAGCGGTCACATGATAAATGGAGGGGATGATATCAAACACCAAAGAGTTTTGGTATTTTACTTAAAAGACAACGAGAAATATATATGCATCAATGTATCAGGAATAATATATGACAACTGTTCAATTCATAGCAGAATAATCTGGAGCGCACCAATATGGTAACACCGGCAGCGCCACGCGTCACCTGTCAGATGTCAGCTGACCGGGACCCTCGCGACCGTGAGAAAAGATTAGTACTTGTTTTCTAATTCTATCACGATCCCCGTTTATTTAACTTTTTCGCAAAACACTGTATTCAACATTCGCATGGCATACTTATGATTTCACTGGCCTCACGATCAATATCTTATTCACAATGCACTCACAGTGACTTTTCACCGTACCAAAAGATTACTCTATTCTTAATAATATTTACTGTGAATGCATTCGCTTGATCACTGAACTTTACTTTATATCTATATTTTCTCTCAAAGAGATATCACTGGCAATCACTTCATGTATATGATATTCTTCAGTACACAAGCATGTACATGGATAACTCATTGATCGAATCACAGGCATATATATATATATTTATATATATATATATATATATATATATATATATATATATATATATATATATATATATATATATATATATATATATATATATATATATATATATATATATATATATATATATATATATATATATATATATATATATATATATATATATATATATATATATATACACGCTGTGCCACAGAGTGGGCCTCTCGTGCAGGCCCATCACCTCAACCACCATCCCCAAAAGCCCACAGGCAATCCAGCTGGGATGGCCCCATTGTAGACAAAGTTGCTGCAGAGTGCCTGGGTGCTGCATCAACACAGCACGACATTGCTCGCCTCACAGCAGTAGCAGCCCCTCATGCAGGGGATTTCCTGTTAGCAACCCCAATGTCGGCAACTGGCACGCGTCTCACACCACACGCCCTCCGAATTGCTGTGGCCCTCCGCCTTGCTGCCCCAATCCACACCAGATATAGGTGTATTTGCGGCGAGGTGGGGGCTGACAGGTACGGCCACCATGGCCTACTCTGCCAAAGCACGGGAGGATGGCACTCGAGGCACAGTGAAGTTAACGACATCATCAAGAGGAGCCTCACCACAGCTGGATGCCCAGCCGAGAGAGAGCCTCGTTACCTAACGCCCCGTAACTCTGATGCTCTTATTGGTCGCCCGGATGGTATCACAGTGAACCCCTGGAAGAATGGCAAGCAGTTGGTATGGGACTACACGTGCGTATCAACCCTGGCTAACACCTACATTGACCTCAGTGTTGCACAACCAGGTGGCGCTGCCACCCACAGGGAAGCAGCCAAATCCCGTAAGTATAGAGAACTTGATCACCACTACAATTTTGTCCCCATTGCTTCTGAGACACTCGGCGCCTGGGGTAAAAGTGCTACCAGTTTTTTGAAGGAACTGGGTTCTAGGCTCATTGAAACAACAAGGGACCCTAGAGCTGCCAGCTTTCTTTTCCAGCGCCTCAGCATGGCGATACAGAGGGGAAATGCGCACTGCATCCAGGGTTCCTGCCCGCCATCTGAGGAGCTGGAGGAACTCGACAACCTATGATAACCATCTTTGTAACCTATATGTAACTCCTTTTTTGTAACACAGTTCAAATAAAGCAAATATATATGTGTACATACAAAAGAATGGGGGTGGTAGGAGAAGAAAATATTAGTGTTCAGTGAGAAACCACAAGGTCTCCTCTGAATACGTTTTATTTTCTTCTCCGAGGCTATGGGTCCCCACATTGGCACCAGAGGTGGTACCCTCACAAACTTTTTATATATATATATATATATATATATATATATATATATATATATATATATATATATATATATAAATCATGAAGATCAATACACAGGCATTTATATCAATAAATCATGGAGATCAACACACAGGCATTTATATCAATAGATCATAGAGATCAACACACAGGCATGTATATCAATAGATCAGGGAGATCAACACACAGGCATTTATATCAATAAATCATGGAGATCAACACACAGGCATTTATATCAATAATTCTAGGCTCATAGCCTAACACCAATATCTGGTTTACTACCAATATATATAATAATAATAACCACAGGAAATTAACAATAGTCACAGTAAATTCTTTGATGAATCCTGGTGCTTGCACACACCCACACATATATATATATGTAAACTGATACTGTGAGCGCTCTGGGTAGCCTCACCACACACTGTGCTCTCTGTGACTTAGACTCAAGTGAGACTTGCACTCGACATATAAAATATCCTGACAAGAAAATATTAGCTAACTAAAGGGGAAATGGGAGGGTAACTGTAAACACCTACTTCACCTATCCTAGGATGACAATTAGGTTGTAGCTCCTGGTCCAGGCTCTCGCCTCGTTCACCATCCAGAAACACAAGCCCACGCCTTAGGATGTCGCGTCTCGCCGCTTCTGTACACTGCAGGTCCGTGCTCCTTCCTCTACAGTACGTCACAGGGTTGAAGTCGGTCTCCTGGCCATCAACTTTCCTCCCAACTACGGCAGCCAGCCTACGTCTCGGCGGTCGTCGCACGTTTCCCAATTAGTCCTTGTCACTGTACTCCCAGAGGAACTGCCTCTCACCACTACGAAGTCACTGTGAAGTTATCAGCCGTCCCGGACGACACTGCTTAAGCTCCACACGCACAGCACCCGACTTCAGAGCACTTGAAGCTCACTTCACTGTCAATTCCCTCGTCGTCTAGATATATCGCTAGGTATTTGGGAAGACTTCTCGACGTGCTTGCATCCAACTGTTGACTCGTAGGGTTCCACGAAGGTGGGGTTACTGTCAAACTTGACAGGATCGTCGATCACACGTTCAACCTGGTTGACAAGGCGGTCAACCCGGTTCACTCACGGTGGATTGGCCCGACCACTAAGCTGTCTCTTATACTGTGAACTGCCAAGGACGTCACACGTCGATGCCCGGCCCACTTCTTGCAATGCACCTGTCCCTGAGCACTTGTTGCTCAATATTCTGTCAATTCCTTATCTGAGCCACATCGGGTTGCAGGAAGACCTCACAGAGTGCGCGCTAACAACTGGAGACGCTTACATCCACTGGAGTTCGGTAAATCCGTCACTCTGTCAGGATGACCGGATCGCATGTCCTACCTCTCGGACGTGTCGTGAAAGACTGATCTCGCCCAGGCGCCACCACGGCTGGACCCCCATGCCTATGTGACGTCACTTTTTCCAAAGTCGGTTTTCATTGGCTCCCAGTGCCATGTCGCTGACGGTGACCAATCTGGCGACACTGACGTCACACAGTTTTGGCGGGAGAACAGACTCGCCAGCGCCATATTGGCTCCCTAAAGGGCCTATCCCACAGGCCAAAATACTATATTTTCGCAAATTTCTCGGCTCATCGAGAATACTGTTATCTCCCACATATGTTCAATTGATGCCTGCAATGTAGAGAACGCTCGGAATAGTGGACATGACTCTTACAGCAGGCGTGGAGAATTAGAAGGGGGGGAACACGTCACATACCNTCACGACCGGACAAAACGGGTGATAGCCGAAGCTATTTGAACCACCCACCGCCGGCACCCGGATGGTTATCTTGGGCATAGCATTTTACCAATCACCTCATTCTTTGGGGCACACGTGAGGAACACAAATGCGAACAAGCCTGAATGGTCCCCAGGACTATATGCGAATGAAAACTCACACCCCAGAAGTGACTCGAACCCATACTCCCAGGAGCAACGCAACTGGTATGTACAAGACGCCTTAACCACTTGACCATCACGACCGGACAAAACGAGGTGATAGCCGAAGCTATTTGAACCACCCCACCGCCGGCACCCGGATGGTTATCTTGGGCATAGCATTTTACCAAATCACCTCATTCTTTGGGGCACACGTGAGGAACACAAATGCGAACAAGCCTGAATGGTCCCCAGGACTATATGCGAATGAAAACTCACACCCCAGAAGTGACTCGAACCCATACTCCCAGGAGCAACGCAACTGGTATGTACAAGACGCCTTAAACCACTTGACCATCACGACCGGACAAAACGAGGTGATAGCCGAAGCTATTTGAACCACCCCAGCCGGCACCCGGATGGTTATCTTGGGCATAGCATTTTACCAAATCACCTCATTCTTTGGGGCACACGTGAGGAACACAAATGCGAACAAGCCTGAATGGTCCCCAGGACTATATGCGAATGAAAACTCACACCCCAGAAGTGACTCGAACCCATACTCCCAGGAGCAACGCAACTGGTATGTACAAGACGCCTTAAACCACTTGACCATCACGACCGGACAAACGAGGTGATAGCCGAAGCTATTTGAACCACCCCACCGCCGGCACCCGGATGGTTATCTTGGGCATAGCATTTTACCAAATCACCTCATTCTTTGGGGCACACGTGAGGAACACAAATGCGAACAAGCCTGAATGGTCCCCAGGACTATATGCGAATGAAAACTCACACCCCAGAAGTGACTCGAACCCATACTCCCAGGAGCAACGCAACTGGTATGTACAAGACGCCTTAAACCACTTGACCATCACGACCGGACAAATGAGGTGATAGCCGAAGCTATTTGAACCACCCCACCGCCGGCACCCGGATGGTTATCTTGGGCATAGCATTTTACCAAATCACCTCATTCTTTGGGGCACACGTGAGGAACACAAATGCGAACAAGCCTGAATGGTCCCCAGGACTATATGCGAATGAAAACTCACACCCCAGAAGTGACTCGAACCCATACTCCCAGGAGCAACGCAACTGGTATGTACAAGACGCCTTAAACCACTTGACCATCACGACCGGACAAATGAGGTGATAGCCGAAGCTATTTGAACCACCCCACCGCCGGCACCCGGATGGTTATCTTGGGCATAGCATTTTACCAAATCACCTCATTCTTTGGGGCACACGTGAGGAACACAAATGCGAACAAGCCTGAATGGTCCCCAGGACTATATGCGAATGAAAACTCACACCCCAGAAGTGACTCGAACCCATACTCCCAGGAGCAACGCAACTGGTATGTACAAGACGCCTTAAACCACTTGACCATCACGACCGGACAAAACGAGGTGATAGCCGAAGCTATTTGAACCACCCCACCGCCGGCACCCGATGGTTATCTTGGGCATAGCATTTTACCAAATCACCTCATTCTTTGGGGCACACGTGAGGAACACAAATGCGAACAAGCCTGAATGGTCCCCAGGACTATATGCGAATGAAAACTCACCCCCAGAAGTGACTCGAACCCATACTCCCAGGAGCAACTGGTATGTACAAGACGCCTTAAACCACTTGACCATCACGACCGGACAAAACGAGGGATGCCGAAGCTATTTGAACCACCCCACCGCCGTGAGTTTTCATTCGCATATAGTCCTGGGGACCATTCAGGCTTGTTCGCATTTGTGTTCCTCACGTGTGCCCCAAAGAATGAGGTGATTTGGTAAAATGCTATGCCCAAGATAACCATCCGGTGCCGGCGGTGGGGTGGTTCAAATAGCTTCGGCTATCACCTCGTTTTGTCCGGTCGTGATGGTCAAGTGGTTTAAGGCGTCTTGTACATACCAGTTGCGTTGCTCCTGGGAGTATGGGTTCGAGTCACTTCTGGGGTGTGAGTTTTCATTCGCATATAGTCCTGGGGACCATTCAGGCTTGTTCGCATTTGTGTTCCTCACGTGTGCCCCAAAGAATGAGGTGATTTGGTAAAATGCTATGCCCAAGATAACCATCCGGGTGCCGGCGGTGGGGTGGTTCAAATAGCTTCGGCTATCACCTCATTTTGTCCGGTCGTGATGGTCAAGTGGTTTAAGGCGTCTTGTACATACCAGTTGCGTTGCTCCTGGGAGTATGGGTTCGAGTCACTTCTGGGGTGTGAGTTTTCATTCGCATATAGTCCTGGGGACCATTCAGGCTTGTTCGCATTTGTGTTCCTCACGTGTGCCCCAAAGAATGAGGTGATTTGGTAAAATGCTATGCCCAAGATAACCATCCGGGTGCCGGCGGTGGGGTGGTTCAAATAGCTTCGGCTATCACCTCATTTGTCCGGTCGTGATGGTCAAGTGGTTTAAGGCGTCTTGTACATACCAGTTGCGTTGCTCCTGGGAGTATGGGTTCGAGTCACTTCTGGGGTGTGAGTTTTCATTCGCATATAGTCCTGGGGACCATTCAGGCTTGTTCGCATTTGTGTTCCTCACGTGTGCCCCAAAGAATGAGGTGATTTGGTAAAATGCTATGCCCAAGATAACCATCCGGGTGCCGGCGGTGGGGTGGTTCAAATAGCTTCGGCTATCACCTCGTTTTGTCCGGTCGTGATGGTCAAGTGGTTTAAGGCGTCTTGTACATACCAGTTGCGTTGCTCCTGGGAGTATGGGTTCGAGTCACTTCTGGGGTGTGAGTTTTCATTCGCATATAGTCCTGGGGACCATTCAGGCTTGTTCGCATTTGTGTTCCTCACGTGTGCCCCAAAGAATGAGGTGATTTGGTAAAATGCTATGCCCAAGATAACCATCCGGGTGCCGGCGGTGGGGTGGTTCAAATAGCTTCGGCTATCACCTCGTTTTGTCCGGTCGTGATGGTCAAGTGGTTTAAGGCGTCTTGTACATACCAGTTGCGTTGCTCCTGGGAGTATGGGTTCGAGTCACTTCTGGGGTGTGAGTTTTCATTCGCATATAGTCCTGGGGACCATTCAGGCTTGTTCGCATTTGTGTTCCTCACGTGTGCCCCAAAGAATGAGGTGATTTGGTAAAATGCTATGCCCAAGATAACCATCCGGGTGCCGGCGGTGGGGTGGTTCAAATAGCTTCGGCTATCACCTCGTTTTGTCCGGTCGTGATGGTCAAGTGGTTTAAGGCGTCTTGTACATACCAGTTGCGTTGCTCCTGGGAGTATGGGTTCGAGTCACTTCTGGGGTGTGAGTTTTCATTCGCATATAGTCCTGGGGACCATTCAGGCTTGTTCGCATTTGTGTTCCTCACGTGTGCCCCAAAGAATGAGGTGATTTGGTAAAATGCTATGCCCAAGATAACCATCCGGGTGCCGGCGGTGGGGTGGTTCAAATAGCTTCGGCTATCACCTCGTTTTGTCCGGTCGTGATGGTCAAGTGGTTTAAGGCGTCTTGTACATACCAGTTGCGTTGCTCCTGGGAGTATGGGTTCGAGTCACTTCTGGGGTGTGAGTTTTCATTCGCATATAGTCCTGGGACCATTCAGGCTTGTTCGCATTTGTGTTCCTCACGTGTGCCCCAAAGAATGAGGTGATTTGGTAAAATGCTATGCCCAAGATAACCATCCGGGTGCCGGCGGTGGGTGGTTCAAATAGCTTCGGCTATCACCTCGTTTTGTCCGGTCGTGATGGTCAAGTGGTTTAAGGCGTCTTGTACATACCAGTTGCGTTGCTCCTGGGAGTATGGGTTCGAGTCACTTCTGGGGTGTGAGTTTTCATTCGCATATAGTCCTGGGGACCATTCAGGCTTGTTCGCATATATATATATATAACAGCCACTTATCTCCTAGATGTGATCCTTCCCGAGTCTAAACAGTTACTGAAAAATTTTCTCACAGCGGTAGTCTATCTCGCTTCCTCACAACATATCAACTGACAATTTTTAATTAATATAAATTTTAATTAAATGGAGCCATATAATGGGAATAAGGTAATCATTAATTAACTAAATAAAGAATGATCAGAATTACATGCATAAATAGAGGTAATGTAGTTATTAATATAATACAGTTATATAATTATAAAATAAACAGGAAATTGCTGGCAACTGCCCAACATAGCAGGAAGTAATATCTCACGGTATTGCCGACTAGATGAACAACTAAAATGGTTTCTCACGGTTTTGCCACTACATGATCAGTACAAAATATACTTTCTCACGGTAAGGCTGACTAGCTGACCACCAATAATAACGGTTTCGCACGGTTTGGCCCACCAGATGATCATTACCACAATATAACATATCAGCACATACAAGTAATGATATAAGCATACAAGTACTGATATATGTATACAAGTAATGATATAATATATACAAGTAATAATATAATACATAAACACATACAATTAATGATACATGGAATAAGTAATTATTTATTTATATACGTATCCAATAGGGGTATGTAAAAGTCTGTTGGTCTGAGAGGCGGCTCCTCTTTATAACTAACTAAAGTCATTTATATATAAATGTTTATTCTTCCTTTGAAACATTTTGTTTCAGAAATCAATAATCCAGTTTACAAACCAACTGTTACCCAAGTCTAGAGCAAATTTAGAGTTATCCAATTAATGTGATGGTGTTCTTTAATGAGGACAGTTGACAGTTGAATGTGAGGAAAAGCTCCCGGGGTGTTGATGGTGCTCGGAGATATTCATGAGCGGTCGACGGAGCATTATGACCAGCATCAGCAGTGGTCGGCAAGGCATTATGTCCAACATCAGGAGCGGTCGGCGGAGGATTATGTCCAGCATCAGGAGCGGTCGGCGGAGGATTATGTCCAGCATCAGAAGCGGTCGGTGAAGCATTATGTCCAGCATCAGTAGCGGTCGGCGAAGCATTATTTCCAGCATCAGGAGCAGTCGGCGGACCATTATGTCCAGCATCAGGAAAGGTCGGCGGAGAATTATGTCCAGCATCAAGAGCGGTCGGTGGAGCATTATGTCCAGCATCAGGAGCGGTCAGTGGACCATTATGTCTAGCATCAAAAGCGGTCGGCGGAGCATTATGTCCAGCATCAGGAGCGGTCGGCGGACCATTATGTCCAGCATCCGGAAAGGTCGGCGAAGAATTATGCCCAGCATCAAGAGCGATCGGTGGACCATTATGTCCAGCATCAGGAGCGGTCGGTGGACCATTATGTCTAGCATCAAAAGCGGTCGGCGGAGCATTATGTCCAGCATCAAGAGCGCTTAGCAGGGCATTATGTCCAGCATCAGGAGCGGTCGGTGAAGCATTATGTCCAGAATCAGGAGCGGTCGATGAACCATTATGTCCAGCATAATGAGCAGTTGGCAGACCATTATGTCCTGCATCAGGAGCGGTCGGCACGGCATTATGTCCAGCATCAGGAGCGGTCGGTGAAGCATTATGTCCAGCATCAGGAGCGGTCGGTGACCGTTATGTCCAGCATCAGAAGCGGTCGGCGGAGCATTATGTCCAGCATCAAATGCGGTCAGCAGGGCATTATGTCCAGCATCAGGAGCGGTCGGTGAAGCATTATGTCCAGAATCAAGAGCGGTCGATGAACCATTATGTCCAGCATAATGAGCAGTTGGCAGACCATTATGTCCTGCATCAGGAGCGGTCCGGGGAGCATTATGTCCAGCATCAAGAGCGGTGGCGGACCATTATGTCCAGCATCAGGATAGGTCGGTGTTCAATTATGTCCAGCATCAGGAGCGGTCAGCGGAGCATTATGTCCAGCATTAGAAGTGGTTAGCAGAGCATTATGACCAGCATTAGGAGCGATCGGCCAGAATAATGTCCAGCATCAGGAGTGGTCAGCGGGTCATTATGTCCAGCATCAGGAAGGTCGGCGGAGTATTATGTCCAGCATCAGGCGTGCTTATCGAAGTACTTTGTCCAGCATTAGGAGCGGTCGGCGGAGCATTTTGTCCAGCATTAGGAGCGGTCGGCTGAGCCTTATGTCCAGAATCCGAAGTGATCTGCGTAGTAATGTCCAGCATCTGGATCATTATGTCCACCATCAGGAGCATTATGTCCAGCACCAGGAGCATTATGTCCAGCGTCAGTAGCGTTCGGCAAAGGATTATGCTCGACATATGTGACAAGAGACATGACTCACCTTAACAGTGACCAGAGACATGACTCACCTTAACAGTGACCAGAGACATGACTCACCTTAACAGTGACCAGAGACATGACTTACCTTAACAGTGACCAGAGACATGACTCACCTTAACAGTGACCAGAGACATGACTCACCTTAACAGTGACCAGAGACATGACTCACCTTAACAGTGACCAGAGACATGACTCACCTTAACAGTGACCAGAGACATGACTCACCTTAACAGTGACCAGAGACATGACTCACCTTAACAGTGACCAGAGACATGACTTACCTTAACAGTGACCAGAGACATGACTCACCTTAACAGTGACCAGAGACATGACTCACCTTAACAGTGACCAGAGACATGACTCACCTTAACAGTGACCAGACATGACTCGCCTTAACAGTGACCAGAGACATGACTCACCTTAACAGTGACCAGAGACATGACTCACCTTAACAGTGACCAGAGACATGACTCACCTTAACAGTGACAAGAGACATGACTCACCTTAACAGTGACCAGACATGACTTACCTTAACAGTGATGAGAGACATGACTCACCTTAACAGTGACCAGAGACATGACTTACCTTAACAGTGACCAGAGACATGACTCACCTTAACAGTGACCAGAGACATAACTCACCTTAACAGTGACCAGAGACATGACTCACCTTAACAGTGACCAGAGACATACCTCACCTTAACAGTGACCAGAGACATGACTCACCTTAAAAGTGACCAGAGACATGACTCACCTTAACAGTGACAAGAGACATGACTCACCTTAACAGTGACCAGAGACATGACTCACCTTAACAGTGACCAGAGACATACCTCACCTTAACAGTGACCAGAGACATGACTCACCTTAACAGTGACCAGAGACATGACTCACCTTAACAGTGACCAGAGACTTGACTCACCTTAACAGTGACCAGACATGACATACCTTAACAGTGACCAGAGACATGACTCACCTTAACAGTGACCAGAGACCTGACTCACCTTAACAGTGACCAGAGACATGACTCGCCTTAACAGTGACCAGAGACATGACTCACCTTGTAACGGGGGGGGGAGAAATGAATAATGAGTAAGTAGGAAGTGAGTAGGAGAAGTAGAAGAGGTAGAAGGGTAGATAGGTAGAAGTAGGAAAGTAGATAGTAGAAGAGTAGATAGTAGAAGTAGAAGGGTAGATAGTAGAAGTAGAAAATAGAAGGTGCTGAAATAGGAAATAGAAAATGCTAGTAGAAGAAGAAATTGCTGCCACCATCCATTCTAGATCATTTACATACAAGACAAGGAATGGAACTTGTCTGTACCAAAAGATGTTATTACCATGTTTCAACTCTAAACATGTACTCATTAATCTTAATATTCAGAAAAGATGATATCATTAGGTCATTATTAGTATGTTCCATCTTTATCATGTATTCATTAAAATCATGGAACCAGTAACCGCTGAGGTTTTCTCCTCTCATTCAAAACTCCAGGTAACAAAGTTAAACACAATTTAAATAATAACTTTCAATTATATTTCACATACTAAGTATCAATTTAAGCAATTCAACTAAATGATAATATTCAAAGTGAGTCATCATCCAAGAATTCGAGAACCCTACAACTCGACTGCCCCTGATCATCACACAACACTTGTAACCACGACTAAGTCACCTTAATGTTCAACTCACTAAGTGTCTTGAGTTTCCGTGGAATAGAGAGGGGGGGGGGAGGTCTGTAGTTGACAGAGACTTTCCCGCCCCACCGGCTGACAGCCTCGGGCTAGGCTGTCCTTAGCTCTGCTCCGCTGGCTGTTCTTGTCTTATGCTCTGCTTCTGCTGTCCTTCTCCTGCTCCTGAATCGATATCTCTCCGAGTATATATTGGGAAACCTAGTGGCTAACTCCGCCCACAAGTTAGATAGCCTGGGGCACTCTACCAAGCCACTCCTTAAACGTCGGCATGTTTGAAGGCTACCCGGCTCAATTATAAGATTAGCGAGAGCCAGGTGAGATTCGCATGACCTGACCTCAGGTCAACTCGGTGTCATTAACACTAGAGGTGTGAGATCCAGGCCAGACATGCTGGCGTCTGTCAAATCCTTGTCTGTGACTCATATATCTCCATGTATGTATTAAATAAACTAAACAAAACACCTTTACAGTGTTACATCTCCCCTTCTCCCCGAAAATAAAGTTTTTGCAACACTGCTAAAGCAAGCTAGCTGTGTGCGACAACTTTATTAACGAAGAAAAAAAAATACATCCTAGCTAAACAAATATATCATCCTACTCTAAAAAATGAAATATGTAGACAGGCGTCCATTGTCTCTGGCTGGGCGGCGTCGCTGCTTTGTCCTGTAGATAGTCCTGTACCATATTTCTTCGCCACAACTGCGTCCGTCTCTTCTCCGTCGTAACGCACAACAACTCTTAGCCAACCAGGAAGCCGTTACTACTTGAACTGCGCACAGGACCGTGGAATTCGGTTGTCCCAGCTGATCTGTAATTGGCCCTACGTCAGCCACCATGAGAGACGTATATGGGGTTCTTCACAGCTATAGGGACTACAAGTTTCGAGACCTCCATATAGTTGGCACCGTAGAAATCCCATCCTACTTCTTCCCTCCCAGTTGCTCCAGTACGCCTCCTTCAGAGAGCCACTTCTGACAGCCACGTCAAGTCCGCACGACACAGGAGGAATCACTCAACAGAGCACCATGCTTGCAGGAGGGGCGGCCAGTTAAGGCAAACGATCCTGTCTTGCAATTACGCTCCATGCAATGATGCTGACACCAGCAAGGGACACTAGGCATCTTGTCTCCCTCAGCTTGGTCTTATCTTCTACTCTTCTTTCTTCTTTCTTCTTTCTTCATTCTTCTCTCTTGGGTCTTAGACAAGCGACCTGGGGTCCACTGGGGGGTCCGTCCGTCCTGGGGTCCACTGGGGTCCGTCCGTCCTGGGGTCCCCTGGAGTCCAATGTTGACCGACCGAGAGGCTGCATCTTGGGGTCCCTCGGGGTGATGGTGGTGGTGGTGGACCCATGACCTCCAGGTAAGGGGCTGGTCGTGGTGGTGGTGATATGCGCCCGTAAGTGTGGTACAAAGGCAGCCGTCTCCCTCTCCTGGGTGTGCGCTCCTCTCTCCTCGCTCCCACCTGTGAATGAACATAAAGGCGATAATACCATGTTTCAAGCTGCTGTGTGACCCTGTAGTTAACATAGGGTTCACACAGTCCAGTTATACCGACTCTCCTCCTAACAGTGACCAGAGACATGACTCACCTTAACAGTGACCAGAGACATGACTCACCTTAACAGTGACCAGAGACATGACTCACCTTAACAGTGACCAGAGACATGACTCACCTTAACAGTGACCAGAGACATGACTCACCTTAACAGTGACCAGAGACATGACTCACCTTAACAGTGACCAGAGACATGACTCACCTTAACAGTGACCAGAGACATGACTCACCTTAACAGTGACCAGAGACATGACTCACCTTAACAGTGACCAGAGACATGACTCACCTTAACAGTGACCAGAGACATGACTCACCTTAACAGTGACCAGAGACATGACTCACCTTAACAGTGACCAGAGACATGACTCACCTTAACAGTGACCAGAGACATGACTCACCTTAACAGTGACCAGAGACATGACTCACCTTAACAGTGACCAGAGACATGACTCACCTTAACAGTGACCAGAGACATGACTCACCTTAACAGTGACCAGAGACATGACTCACCTTAACAGTGACCAGAGACATGACTCACCTTAACAGTGACCAGAGACATGACTCACCTTAACAGTGACCAGAGACATGACTCACCTTAACAGTGACCAGAGACATGACTCACCTTAACAGTGACCAGAGACATGACTCACCTTAACAGTGACCAGAGACATGACTCACCTTAACAGTGACCAGAGACATGACTCACCTTAACAGTGACCAGAGACATGACTCACCTTAACAGTGACCAGAGACATGACTCACCTTAACAGTGACCAGAGACATGACTCACCTTAACAGTGACCAGAGACATGACTCACCTTAACAGTGACCAGAGACATGACTCACCTTAACAGTGACCAGAGACATGACTCACCTTAACAGTGACCAGAGACATGACTCACCTTAACAGTGACCAGAGACATGACTCACCTTAACAGTGACCAGAGACATGACTCACCTTAACAGTGACCAGAGACATGACTCACCTTAACAGTGACCAGAGACATGACTCACCTTAACAGTGACCAGAGACATGACTCACCTTAACAGTGACCAGAGACATGACTCACCTTAACAGTGACCAGAGACATGACTCACCTTAACAGTGACCAGAGACATGACTCACCTTAACAGTGACCAGAGACATGACTCACCTTAACAGTGACCAGAGACATGACTCACCTTAACAGTGACCAGAGACATGACTCACCTTAACAGTGACCAGAGACATGACTCACCTTAACAGTGACCAGAGACATGACTCACCTTAACAGTGACCAGAGACATGACTCACCTTAACAGTGACCAGAGACATGACTCACCTTAACAGTGACCAGAGACATGACTCACCTTAACAGTGACCAGAGACATGACTCACCTTAACAGTGACCAGAGACATGACTCACCTTAACAGTGACCAGAGACATGACTCACCTTAACAGTGACCAGAGACATGACTCACCTTAACAGTGACCAGAGACATGACTCACCTTAACAGTGACCAGAGACATGACTCACCTTAACAGTGACCAGAGACATGACTCACCTTAACAGTGACCAGAGACATGACTCACCTTAACAGTGACCAGAGACATGACTCACCTTAACAGTGACCAGAGACATGACTCACCTTAACAGTGACCAGAGACATGACTCACCTTAACAGTGACCAGAGACATGACTCACCTTAACAGTGACCAGAGACATGACTCACCTTAACAGTGACCAGAGACATGACTCACCTTAACAGTGACCAGAGACATGACTCACCTTAACAGTGACCAGAGACATGACTCACCTTAACAGTGACCAGAGACATGACTCACCTTAACAGTGACCAGAGACATGACTCACCTTAACAGTGACCAGAGACATGACTCACCTTAACAGTGACCAGAGACATGACTCACCTTAACAGTGACCAGAGACATGACTCACCTTAACAGTGACCAGAGACATGACTCACCTTAACAGTGACCAGAGACATGACTCACCTTAACAGTGACCAGAGACATGACTCACCTTAACAGTGACCAGAGACATGACTCACCTTAACAGTGACCAGAGACATGACTCACCTTAACAGTGACCAGAGACATGACTCACCTTAACAGTGACCAGAGACATGACTCACCTTAACAGTGACCAGAGACATGACTCACCTTAACAGTGACCAGAGACATGACTCACCTTAACAGTGACCAGAGACATGACTCACCTTAACAGTGACCAGAGACATGACTCACCTTAACAGTGACCAGAGACATGACTCACCTTAACAGTGACCAGAGACATGACTCACCTTAACAGTGACCAGAGACATGACTCACCTTAACAGTGACCAGAGACATGACTCACCTTAACAGTGACCAGAGACATGACTCACCTTAACAGTGACCAGAGACATGACTCACCTTAACAGTGACCAGAGACATGACTCACCTTAACAGTGACCAGAGACATGACTCACCTTAACAGTGACCAGAGACATGACTCACCTTAACAGTGACCAGAGACATGACTCACCTTAACAGTGACCAGAGACATGACTCACCTTAACAGTGACCAGAGACATGACTCACCTTAACAGTGACCAGAGACATGACTCACCTTAACAGTGACCAGAGACATGACTCACCTTAACAGTGACCAGAGACATGACTCACCTTAACAGTGACCAGAGACATGACTCACCTTAACAGTGACCAGAGACATGACTCACCTTAACAGTGACCAGAGACATGACTCACCTTAACAGTGACCAGAGACATGACTCACCTTAACAGTGACCAGAGACATGACTCACCTTAACAGTGACCAGAGACATGACTCACCTTAACAGTGACCAGAGACATGACTCACCTTAACAGTGACCAGAGACATGACTCACCTTAACAGTGACCAGAGACATGACTCACCTTAACAGTGACCAGAGACATGACTCACCTTAACAGTGACCAGAGACATGACTCACCTTAACAGTGACCAGAGACATGACTCACCTTAACAGTGACCAGAGACATGACTCACCTTAACAGTGACCAGAGACATGACTCACCTTAACAGTGACCAGAGACATGACTCACCTTAACAGTGACCAGAGACATGACTCACCTTAACAGTGACCAGAGACATGACTCACCTTAACAGTGACCAGAGACATGACTCACCTTAACAGTGACCAGAGACATGACTCACCTTAACAGTGACCAGAGACATGACTCACCTTAACAGTGACCAGAGACATGACTCACCTTAACAGTGACCAGAGACATGACTCACCTTAACAGTGACCAGAGACATGACTCACCTTAACAGTGACCAGAGACATGACTCACCTTAACAGTGACCAGAGACATGACTCACCTTAACAGTGACCAGAGACATGACTCACCTTAACAGTGACCAGAGACATGACTCACCTTAACAGTGACCAGAGACATGACTCACCTTAACAGTGACCAGAGACATGACTCACCTTAACAGTGACCAGAGACATGACTCACCTTAACAGTGACCAGAGACATGACTCACCTTAACAGTGACCAGAGACATGACTCACCTTAACAGTGACCAGAGACATGACTCACCTTAACAGTGACCAGAGACATGACTCACCTTAACAGTGACCAGAGACATGACTCACCTTAACAGTGACCAGAGACATGACTCACCTTAACAGTGACCAGAGACATGACTCACCTTAACAGTGACCAGAGACATGACTCACCTTAACAGTGACCAGAGACATGACTCACCTTAACAGTGACCAGAGACATGACTCACCTTAACAGTGACCAGAGACATGACTCACCTTAACAGTGACCAGAGACATGACTCACCTTAACAGTGACCAGAGACATGACTCACCTTAACAGTGACCAGAGACATGACTCACCTTAACAGTGACCAGAGACATGACTCACCTTAACAGTGACCAGAGACATGACTCACCTTAACAGTGACCAGAGACATGACTCACCTTAACAGTGACCAGAGACATGACTCACCTTAACAGTGACCAGAGACATGACTCACCTTAACAGTGACCAGAGACATGACTCACCTTAACAGTGACCAGAGACATGACTCACCTTAACAGTGACCAGAGACATGACTCACCTTAACAGTGACCAGAGACATGACTCACCTTAACAGTGACCAGAGACATGACTCACCTTAACAGTGACCAGAGACATGACTCACCTTAACAGTGACCAGAGACATGACTCACCTTAACAGTGACCAGAGACATGACTCACCTTAACAGTGACCAGAGACATGACTCACCTTAACAGTGACCAGAGACATGACTCACCTTAACAGTGACCAGAGACATGACTCACCTTAACAGTGACCAGAGACATGACTCACCTTAACAGTGACCAGAGACATGACTCACCTTAACAGTGACCAGAGACATGACTCACCTTAACAGTGACCAGAGACATGACTCACCTTAACAGTGACCAGAGACATGACTCACCTTAACAGTGACCAGAGACATGACTCACCTTAACAGTGACCAGAGACATGACTCACCTTAACAGTGACCAGAGACATGACTCACCTTAACAGTGACCAGAGACATGACTCACCTTAACAGTGACCAGAGACATGACTCACCTTAACAGTGACCAGAGACATGACTCACCTTAACAGTGACCAGAGACATGACTCACCTTAACAGTGACCAGAGACATGACTCACCTTAACAGTGACCAGAGACATGACTCACCTTAACAGTGACCAGAGACATGACTCACCTTAACAGTGACCAGAGACATGACTCACCTTAACAGTGACCAGAGACATGACTCACCTTAACAGTGACCAGAGACATGACTCACCTTAACAGTGACCAGAGACATGACTCACCTTAACAGTGACCAGAGACATGACTCACCTTAACAGTGACCAGAGACATGACTCACCTTAACAGTGACCAGAGACATGACTCACCTTAACAGTGACCAGAGACATGACTCACCTTAACAGTGACCAGAGACATGACTCACCTTAACAGTGACCAGAGACATGACTCACCTTAACAGTGACCAGAGACATGACTCACCTTAACAGTGACCAGAGACATGACTCACCTTAACAGTGACCAGAGACATGACTCACCTTAACAGTGACCAGAGACATGACTCACCTTAACAGTGACCAGAGACATGACTCACCTTAACAGTGACCAGAGACATGACTCACCTTAACAGTGACCAGAGACATGACTCACCTTAACAGTGACCAGAGACATGACTCACCTTAACAGTGACCAGAGACATGACTCACCTTAACAGTGACCAGAGACATGACTCACCTTAACAGTGACCAGAGACATGACTCACCTTAACAGTGACCAGAGACATGACTCACCTTAACAGTGACCAGAGACATGACTCACCTTAACAGTGACCAGAGACATGACTCACCTTAACAGTGACCAGAGACATGACTCACCTTAACAGTGACCAGAGACATGACTCACCTTAACAGTGACCAGAGACATGACTCACCTTAACAGTGACCAGAGACATGACTCACCTTAACAGTGACCAGAGACATGACTCACCTTAACAGTGACCAGAGACATGACTCACCTTAACAGTGACCAGAGACATGACTCACCTTAACAGTGACCAGAGACATGACTCACCTTAACAGTGACCAGAGACATGACTCACCTTAACAGTGACCAGAGACATGACTCACCTTAACAGTGACCAGAGACATGACTCACCTTAACAGTGACCAGAGACATGACTCACCTTAACAGTGACCAGAGACATGACTCACCTTAACAGTGACCAGAGACATGACTCACCTTAACAGTGACCAGAGACATGACTCACCTTAACAGTGACCAGAGACATGACTCACCTTAACAGTGACCAGAGACATGACTCACCTTAACAGTGACCAGAGACATGACTCACCTTAACAGTGACCAGAGACATGACTCACCTTAACAGTGACCAGAGACATGACTCACCTTAACAGTGACCAGAGACATGACTCACCTTAACAGTGACCAGAGACATGACTCACCTTAACAGTGACCAGAGACATGACTCACCTTAACAGTGACCAGAGACATGACTCACCTTAACAGTGACCAGAGACATGACTCACCTTAACAGTGACCAGAGACATGACTCACCTTAACAGTGACCAGAGACATGACTCACCTTAACAGTGACCAGAGACATGACTCACCTTAACAGTGACCAGAGACATGACTCACCTTAACAGTGACCAGAGACATGACTCACCTTAACAGTGACCAGAGACATGACTCACCTTAACAGTGACCAGAGACATGACTCACCTTAACAGTGACCAGAGACATGACTCACCTTAACAGTGACCAGAGACATGACTCACCTTAACAGTGACCAGAGACATGACTCACCTTAACAGTGACCAGAGACATGACTCACCTTAACAGTGACCAGAGACATGACTCACCTTAACAGTGACCAGAGACATGACTCACCTTAACAGTGACCAGAGACATGACTCACCTTAACAGTGACCAGAGACATGACTCACCTTAACAGTGACCAGAGACATGACTCACCTTAACAGTGACCAGAGACATGACTCACCTTAACAGTGACCAGAGACATGACTCACCTTAACAGTGACCAGAGACATGACTCACCTTAACAGTGACCAGAGACATGACTCACCTTAACAGTGACCAGAGACATGACTCACCTTAACAGTGACCAGAGACATGACTCACCTTAACAGTGACCAGAGACATGACTCACCTTAACAGTGACCAGAGACATGACTCACCTTAACAGTGACCAGAGACATGACTCACCTTAACAGTGACCAGAGACATGACTCACCTTAACAGTGACCAGAGACATGACTCACCTTAACAGTGACCAGAGACATGACTCACCTTAACAGTGACCAGAGACATGACTCACCTTAACAGTGACCAGAGACATGACTCACCTTAACAGTGACCAGAGACATGACTCACCTTAACAGTGACCAGAGACATGACTCACCTTAACAGTGACCAGAGACATGACTCACCTTAACAGTGACCAGAGACATGACTCACCTTAACAGTGACCAGAGACATGACTCACCTTAACAGTGACCAGAGACATGACTCACCTTAACAGTGACCAGAGACATGACTCACCTTAACAGTGACCAGAGACATGACTCACCTTAACAGTGACCAGAGACATGACTCACCTTAACAGTGACCAGAGACATGACTCACCTTAACAGTG
Source organism: Procambarus virginalis (assembly GCA_020271785.1). Taxonomy (NCBI): domain Eukaryota; kingdom Metazoa; phylum Arthropoda; class Malacostraca; order Decapoda; family Cambaridae; genus Procambarus; species Procambarus virginalis. Next base: position 72,326 of record WNGS01000027.1, read on the forward strand.
ACCAGAGACATGACTCACCTTAACAGTGACCAGAGACATGACTCACCTTAACAGTGACCAGAGACATGACTCACCTTAACAGTGACCAGAGACATGACTCACCTTAACAGTGACCAGAGACATGACTCACCTTAACAGTGACCAGAGACATGACTCACCTTAACAGTGACCAGAGACATGACTCACCTTAACAGTGACCAGAGACATGACTCACCTTAACAGTGACCAGAGACATGACTCACCTTAACAGTGACCAGAGACATGACTCACCTTAACAGTGACCAGAGACATGACTCACCTTAACAGTGACCAGAGACATGACTCACCTTAACAGTGACCAGAGACATGACTCACCTTAACAGTGACCAGAGACATGACTCACCTTAACAGTGACCAGAGACATGACTCACCTTAACAGTGACCAGAGACATGACTCACCTTAACAGTGACCAGAGACATGACTCACCTTAACAGTGACCAGAGACATGACTCACCTTAACAGTGACCAGAGACATGACTCACCTTAACAGTGACCAGAGACATGACTCACCTTAACAGTGACCAGAGACATGACTCACCTTAACAGTGACCAGAGACATGACTCACCTTAACAGTGACCAGAGACATGACTCACCTTAACAGTGACCAGAGACATGACTCACCTTAACAGTGACCAGAGACATGACTCACCTTAACAGTGACCAGAGACATGACTCACCTTAACAGTGACCAGAGACATGACTCACCTTAACAGTGACCAGAGACATGACTCACCTTAACAGTGACCAGAGACATGACTCACCTTAACAGTGACCAGAGACATGACTCACCTTAACAGTGACCAGAGACATGACTCACCTTAACAGTGACCAGAGACATGACTCACCTTAACAGTGACCAGAGACATGACTCACCTTAACAGTGACCAGAGACATGACTCACCTTAACAGTGACCAGAGACATGACTCACCTTAACAGTGACCAGAGACATGACTCACCTTAACAGTGACCAGAGACATGACTCACCTTAACAGTGACCAGAGACATGACTCACCTTAACAGTGACCAGAGACATGACTCACCTTAACAGTGACCAGAGACATGACTCACCTTAACAGTGACCAGAGACATGACTCACCTTAACAGTGACCAGAGACATGACTCACCTTAACAGTGACCAGAGACATGACTCACCTTAACAGTGACCAGAGACATGACTCACCTTAACAGTGACCAGAGACATGACTCACCTTAACAGTGACCAGAGACATGACTCACCTTAACAGTGACCAGAGACATGACTCACCTTAACAGTGACCAGAGACATGACTCACCTTAACAGTGACCAGAGACATGACTCACCTTAACAGTGACCAGAGACATGACTCACCTTAACAGTGACCAGAGACATGACTCACCTTAACAGTGACCAGAGACATGACTCACCTTAACAGTGACCAGAGACATGACTCACCTTAACAGTGACCAGAGACATGACTCACCTTAACAGTGACCAGAGACATGACTCACCTTAACAGTGACCAGAGACATGACTCACCTTAACAGTGACCAGAGACATGACTCACCTTAACAGTGACCAGAGACATGACTCACCTTAACAGTGACCAGAGACATGACTCACCTTAACAGTGACCAGAGACATGACTCACCTTAACAGTGACCAGAGACATGACTCACCTTAACAGTGACCAGAGACATGACTCACCTTAACAGTGACCAGAGACATGACTCACCTTAACAGTGACCAGAGACATGACTCACCTTAACAGTGACCAGAGACATGACTCACCTTAACAGTGACCAGAGACATGACTCACCTTAACAGTGACCAGAGACATGACTCACCTTAACAGTGACCAGAGACATGACTCACCTTAACAGTGACCAGAGACATGACTCACCTTAACAGTGACCAGAGACATGACTCACCTTAACAGTGACCAGAGACATGACTCACCTTAACAGTGACCAGAGACATGACTCACCTTAACAGTGACCAGAGACATGACTCACCTTAACAGTGACCAGAGACATGACTCACCTTAACAGTGACCAGAGACATGACTCACCTTAACAGTGACCAGAGACATGACTCACCTTAACAGTGACCAGAGACATGACTCACCTTAACAGTGACCAGAGACATGACTCACCTTAACAGTGACCAGAGACATGACTCACCTTAACAGTGACCAGAGACATGACTCACCTTAACAGTGACCAGAGACATGACTCACCTTAACAGTGACCAGAGACATGACTCACCTTAACAGTGACCAGAGACATGACTCACCTTAACAGTGACCAGAGACATGACTCACCTTAACAGTGACCAGAGACATGACTCACCTTAACAGTGACCAGAGACATGACTCACCTTAACAGTGACCAGAGACATGACTCACCTTAACAGTGACCAGAGACATGACTCACCTTAACAGTGACCAGAGACATGACTCACCTTAACAGTGACCAGAGACATGACTCACCTTAACAGTGACCAGAGACATGACTCACCTTAACAGTGACCAGAGACATGACTCACCTTAACAGTGACCAGAGACATGACTCACCTTAACAGTGACCAGAGACATGACTCACCTTAACAGTGACCAGAGACATGACTCACCTTAACAGTGACCAGAGACATGACTCACCTTAACAGTGACCAGAGACATGACTCACCTTAACAGTGACCAGAGACATGACTCACCTTAACAGTGACCAGAGACATGACTCACCTTAACAGTGACCAGAGACATGACTCACCTTAACAGTGACCAGAGACATGACTCACCTTAACAGTGACCAGAGACATGACTCACCTTAACAGTGACCAGAGACATGACTCACCTTAACAGTGACCAGAGACATGACTCACCTTAACAGTGACCAGAGACATGACTCACCTTAACAGTGACCAGAGACATGACTCACCTTAACAGTGACCAGAGACATGACTCACCTTAACAGTGACCAGAGACATGACTCACCTTAACAGTGACCAGAGACATGACTCACCTTAACAGTGACCAGAGACATGACTCACCTTAACAGTGACCAGAGACATGACTCACCTTAACAGTGACCAGAGACATGACTCACCTTAACAGTGACCAGAGACATGACTCACCTTAACAGTGACCAGAGACATGACTCACCTTAACAGTGACCAGAGACATGACTCACCTTAACAGTGACCAGAGACATGACTCACCTTAACAGTGACCAGAGACATGACTCACCTTAACAGTGACCAGAGACATGACTCACCTTAACAGTGACCAGAGACATGACTCACCTTAACAGTGACCAGAGACATGACTCACCTTAACAGTGACCAGAGACATGACTCACCTTAACAGTGACCAGAGACATGACTCACCTTAACAGTGACCAGAGACATGACTCACCTTAACAGTGACCAGAGACATGACTCACCTTAACAGTGACCAGAGACATGACTCACCTTAACAGTGACCAGAGACATGACTCACCTTAACAGTGACCAGAGACATGACTCACCTTAACAGTGACCAGAGACATGACTCACCTTAACAGTGACCAGAGACATGACTCACCTTAACAGTGACCAGAGACATGACTCACCTTAACAGTGACCAGAGACATGACTCACCTTAACAGTGACCAGAGACATGACTCACCTTAACAGTGACCAGAGACATGACTCACCTTAACAGTGACCAGAGACATGACTCACCTTAACAGTGACCAGAGACATGACTCACCTTAACAGTGACCAGAGACATGACTCACCTTAACAGTGACCAGAGACATGACTCACCTTAACAGTGACCAGAGACATGACTCACCTTAACAGTGACCAGAGACATGACTCACCTTAACAGTGACCAGAGACATGACTCACCTTAACAGTGACCAGAGACATGACTCACCTTAACAGTGACCAGAGACATGACTCACCTTAACAGTGACCAGAGACATGACTCACCTTAACAGTGACCAGAGACATGACTCACCTTAACAGTGACCAGAGACATGACTCACCTTAACAGTGACCAGAGACATGACTCACCTTAACAGTGACCAGAGACATGACTCACCTTAACAGTGACCAGAGACATGACTCACCTTAACAGTGACCAGAGACATGACTCACCTTAACAGTGACCAGAGACATGACTCACCTTAACAGTGACCAGAGACATGACTCACCTTAACAGTGACCAGAGACATGACTCACCTTAACAGTGACCAGAGACATGACTCACCTTAACAGTGACCAGAGACATGACTCACCTTAACAGTGACCAGAGACATGACTCACCTTAACAGTGACCAGAGACATGACTCACCTTAACAGTGACCAGAGACATGACTCACCTTAACAGTGACCAGAGACATGACTCACCTTAACAGTGACCAGAGACATGACTCACCTTAACAGTGACCAGAGACATGACTCACCTTAACAGTGACCAGAGACATGACTCACCTTAACAGTGACCAGAGACATGACTCACCTTAACAGTGACCAGAGACATGACTCACCTTAACAGTGACCAGAGACATGACTCACCTTAACAGTGACCAGAGACATGACTCACCTTAACAGTGACCAGAGACATGACTCACCTTAACAGTGACCAGAGACATGACTCACCTTAACAGTGACCAGAGACATGACTCACCTTAACAGTGACCAGAGACATGACTCACCTTAACAGTGACCAGAGACATGACTCACCTTAACAGTGACCAGAGACATGACTCACCTTAACAGTGACCAGAGACATGACTCACCTTAACAGTGACCAGAGACATGACTCACCTTAACAGTGACCAGAGACATGACTCACCTTAACAGTGACCAGAGACATGACTCACCTTAACAGTGACCAGAGACATGACTCACCTTAACAGTGACCAGAGACATGACTCACCTTAACAGTGACCAGAGACATGACTCACCTTAACAGTGACCAGAGACATGACTCACCTTAACAGTGACCAGAGACATGACTCACCTTAACAGTGACCAGAGACATGACTCACCTTAACAGTGACCAGAGACATGACTCACCTTAACAGTGACCAGAGACATGACTCACCTTAACAGTGACCAGAGACATGACTCACCTTAACAGTGACCAGAGACATGACTCACCTTAACAGTGACCAGAGACATGACTCACCTTAACAGTGACCAGAGACATGACTCACCTTAACAGTGACCAGAGACATGACTCACCTTAACAGTGACCAGAGACATGACTCACCTTAACAGTGACCAGAGACATGACTCACCTTAACAGTGACCAGAGACATGACTCACCTTAACAGTGACCAGAGACATGACTCACCTTAACAGTGACCAGAGACATGACTCACCTTAACAGTGACCAGAGACATGACTCACCTTAACAGTGACCAGAGACATGACTCACCTTAACAGTGACCAGAGACATGACTCACCTTAACAGTGACCAGAGACATGACTCACCTTAACAGTGACCAGAGACATGACTCACCTTAACAGTGACCAGAGACATGACTCACCTTAACAGTGACCAGAGACATGACTCACCTTAACAGTGACCAGAGACATGACTCACCTTAACAGTGACCAGAGACATGACTCACCTTAACAGTGACCAGAGACATGACTCACCTTAACAGTGACCAGAGACATGACTCACCTTAACAGTGACCAGAGACATGACTCACCTTAACAGTGACCAGAGACATGACTCACCTTAACAGTGACCAGAGACATGACTCACCTTAACAGTGACCAGAGACATGACTCACCTTAACAGTGACCAGAGACATGACTCACCTTAACAGTGACCAGAGACATGACTCACCTTAACAGTGACCAGAGACATGACTCACCTTAACAGTGACCAGAGACATGACTCACCTTAACAGTGACCAGAGACATGACTCACCTTAACAGTGACCAGAGACATGACTCACCTTAACAGTGACCAGAGACATGACTCACCTTAACAGTGACCAGAGACATGACTCACCTTAACAGTGACCAGAGACATGACTCACCTTAACAGTGACCAGAGACATGACTCACCTTAACAGTGACCAGAGACATGACTCACCTTAACAGTGACCAGAGACATGACTCACCTTAACAGTGACCAGAGACATGACTCACCTTAACAGTGACCAGAGACATGACTCACCTTAACAGTGACCAGAGACATGACTCACCTTAACAGTGACCAGAGACATGACTCACCTTAACAGTGACCAGAGACATGACTCACCTTAACAGTGACCAGAGACATGACTCACCTTAACAGTGACCAGAGACATGACTCACCTTAACAGTGACCAGAGACATGACTCACCTTAACAGTGACCAGAGACATGACTCACCTTAACAGTGACCAGAGACATGACTCACCTTAACAGTGACCAGAGACATGACTCACCTTAACAGTGACCAGAGACATGACTCACCTTAACAGTGACCAGAGACATGACTCACCTTAACAGTGACCAGAGACATGACTCACCTTAACAGTGACCAGAGACATGACTCACCTTAACAGTGACCAGAGACATGACTCACCTTAACAGTGACCAGAGACATGACTCACCTTAACAGTGACCAGAGACATGACTCACCTTAACAGTGACCAGAGACATGACTCACCTTAACAGTGACCAGAGACATGACTCACCTTAACAGTGACCAGAGACATGACTCACCTTAACAGTGACCAGAGACATGACTCACCTTAACAGTGACCAGAGACATGACTCACCTTAACAGTGACCAGAGACATGACTCACCTTAACAGTGACCAGAGACATGACTCACCTTAACAGTGACCAGAGACATGACTCACCTTAACAGTGACCAGAGACATGACTCACCTTAACAGTGACCAGAGACATGACTCACCTTAACAGTGACCAGAGACATGACTCACCTTAACAGTGACCAGAGACATGACTCACCTTAACAGTGACCAGAGACATGACTCACCTTAACAGTGACCAGAGACATGACTCACCTTAACAGTGACCAGAGACATGACTCACCTTAACAGTGACCAGAGACATGACTCACCTTAACAGTGACCAGAGACATGACTCACCTTAACAGTGACCAGAGACATGACTCACCTTAACAGTGACCAGAGACATGACTCACCTTAACAGTGACCAGAGACATGACTCACCTTAACAGTGACCAGAGACATGACTCACCTTAACAGTGACCAGAGACATGACTCACCTTAACAGTGACCAGAGACATGACTCACCTTAACAGTGACCAGAGACATGACTCACCTTAACAGTGACCAGAGACATGACTCACCTTAACAGTGACCAGAGACATGACTCACCTTAACAGTGACCAGAGACATGACTCACCTTAACAGTGACCAGAGACATGACTCACCTTAACAGTGACCAGAGACATGACTCACCTTAACAGTGACCAGAGACATGACTCACCTTAACAGTGACCAGACATGACTCACCTTAACAGTGACCAGAGACATGACTCACCTTAACAGTGACCAGAGACATGACTCACCTTAACAGTGACCAGAGACATGACTCACCTTAACAGTGACCAGAGACATGACTCACCTTAACAGTGACCAGAGACATGACTCACCTTAACAGTGACCAGAGACATGACTCACCTTAACAGTGACCAGAGACATGACTCACCTTAACAGTGACCAGAGACATGACTCACCTTAACAGTGACCAGAGACATGACTCACCTTAACAGTGACCAGAGACATGACTCACCTTAACAGTGACCAGACATGACTCACCTTAACAGTGACCAGAGACATGACTCACCTTAACAGTGACCAGAGACATGACTCACCTTAACAGTGACCAGAGACATGACTCACCTTAACAGTGACCAGAGACATGACTCACCTTAACAGTGACCAGAGACATGACTCACCTTAACAGTGACCAGAGACATGACTCACCTTAACAGTGACCAGAGACATGACTCACCTTAACAGTGACCAGAGACATGACTCACCTTAACAGTGACCAGAGACATGACTCACCTTAACAGTGACCAGAGACATGACTCACCTTAACAGTGACCAGAGACATGACTCACCTTAACAGTGACCAGAGACATGACTCACCTTAACAGTGACCAGAGACATGACTCACCTTAACAGTGACCAGAGACATGACTCACCTTAACAGTGACCAGAGACATGACTCACCTTAACAGTGACCAGAGACATGACTCACCTTAACAGTGACCAGAGACATGACTCACCTAACAGTGACCAGAGACATGACTCACCTTAACAGTGACCAGAGACATGACTCACCTTAACAGTGACCAGAGACATGACTCACCTTAACAGTGACCAGAGACATGATCCTTAACCGTGATAGACATGGACCAGAGACAATGATCACCTTAACAGTGACCAGAGACATGACTCACCTTAACAGTGACCAGACATGACTCACCTTAACAGTGACCAGAGACATGACTCACCTTAACAGTGACCAGAGACATGACTCACCTTAACAGTGACCAGAGACATGACTCACCTTAACAGTGACCAGAGACATGACTCACCTTAACAGTGACCAGAGACATGACTCACCTTAACAGTGACCAGAGACATGCTCACCTTAACAGTGACCAGAGACATGACTCACCTTAACAGTGACCAGAGACATGACTCACCTTAACAGTGACCAGAGACATGACCATTAACAGTGACCAGAGACATGACTCACCTTAACAGTGACCAGAGACATGACTCACCTTAACAGTGACCAGAGACATGACTCACCTTAACAGTGACCAGAGACATGACTCACCTTAACAGTGACCAGAGACATGACTCACCTTAACAGTGACCAGAGACATGACTCACCTTAACAGTGACCAGAGACCTGACTCACTTAACAGTGACCAGAGACATGACTCACCTTAACAGTGACCAGAGACATGACTCACTTAACAGTGACCAGAGGGAACACTCCCCACACAGTGAACAAGAGGGACTTTAACAGTGACCAGAGACATGACTCACCTTAACAGTGACCAGACATGACTCACCTTAACAGTGACCAGAGACATGACTCACCTTAACAGTGACCAGAGACTGACTCACCTAACAGTGACCAGACATGACTCACCTTAACAGTGACCAGAGACATGACTAACCTAACAGTGACCAGAGACATGACTCACCTAACAGTGACCAGAGACCTGACTCACCTTAACAGTGACCAGAGACATGACTCACCTTAACAGTGACCAGAGACATGACTCACCTTAACAGTGACCAGAGACATGACTCACCTTAACAGTGACCAGAGACATGACTCACCTTAACAGTGACCAGAGACATGACTCACCTTAACAGTGACCAGAGACATGACTCACTTAACAGTGACCAGAGACATGACTCACCTTAACAGTGACCAGAGACATGACTCACTTAACAGTGACCAGAGACATGACTCACCTTAACAGTGACCAGAGACATGACTCACCTTAACAGTGACCAGAGACATGAATCACCTAACAGTGACCAGAGACATGACACCTACAGTGACCAGAGGACATGACTCACCTTAACAGTGACCAGAGACATGACTCACCTTAACAGTGACCAGAGACATGACTCACCTTAACAGTGACCAGAGACCTGACTCACCTTAACAGTGACCAGACATGACTCACCTTAACAGTGACCAGAGATGGAATCATACCTTAACAGTGACCAGACCTGACTCACCTAACAGTGACCAGACATGACTCACCTTAACAGTGACCAGAGACATGACTCACCTTAACAGTGACCAGAGACATGACTCACCTTAACAGTGACCAGAGAATGACTCACCTTAACAGTGACAGAGACTGACTCACCTTAACAGTGACCAGAGACATGACTCACCTAACAGGACCAGAGACATGGATCACCTTAACAGTGACCAGAGACATGACTCACCTTAACAGTGACCAGAGACATGACTCACCTTAACAGTGACCAGAGACCTGACTCACCTTAACAGTGACCAGAGACATGACTCACCTTAACAGTGACCAGAGACATGACTCACCTTAACAGTGACCAGAGACCTGAACTCACCTTAACAGTGACCAGAGACATGACTCACCTTAACAGTGACCAGAGACATGACTCACCTTAACAGTGACCAGACTGACTCACCTAACAGTGACCAGAGAATGACTCACCTTAACAGTGACCAGACATGACTCACCTTAACAGTGACCAGAGACATGCTCCCCTTAACAGTGACCAGAGACATGACTCACTTAACAGTGACCAGAGACATGACTCACCTTACAGTGACCAGAGACCTGACTCACCTTAACAGTGACCAGAGACATGACTCACCTTAACAGTGACCAGAGACCATGACTCACCTTAACAGTGACCAGA
>WNGS01000027.1:83707-97226 GCA_020271785.1 Procambarus virginalis
CCAGAGACATGACTCACCTTAACAGTGACCAGAGACATGACTCACCTTACAGTGACCAGAGACATGACTCACCTTAACAGTGACCAGAGACATGACTCACCTTTAACAGTGACCAGAGACATGACTCACCTTAACAGTGACCAGAGACATGACTCACCTTAACAGTGCCAGAGACATGCCTCACCTTAACAGTGATCAGAGACATGACTCACTTTAACAGTGACCAAGACATGACTCACCCTAACAGTGACCAGAGACATGACTCACCTTAACAGTGACCACAGACTCACCTTAACAGTGACCAGAGCACACTCACCTTAACAGTGACCAGACATGACTCATCTTAACAGTGACCAGACATGACTCACCTTAACAGTGACCAGAGACACGACTCCCTTAACAGTGACCAGAGACATCACTCACCTTAACTGACCAGAGACCTGACTCACCTTAACAGTGACCAGAAACATGACTCACCCCAACAGTGACCAGAGACAGACTCACCTTAACAGTGACCAGAGAAATGACTCACCTTAACAGTGACCAGAGACATGACTCACCTTAACAAGACCAGAGACATGACTCACCTAACAGTGACCAGAGCCCGACTCACCTTAACAGTGACCAGAGACATGACACACATTAACAGTGACCAGAGACATGACTCACCTTAACAGAGACCAGAGACATGACTCACCTTACAGTGACCGGAGACATGACTCACCTTAACAGTGACCAGAGACATGACTCACCTTAACAGTGACCAGACATGACTCACCTTAACAGTGGCCAGAGACATGACTCACCTTAAAGTGATTAGAGACATTACACACTTTAACAGTGACCAAGACATGACTCACCCTAACAGTGAACAGAGACATGACTCACCTTAACAGTGACCAGACATGACTCACCTTAACAGTGACCAGAGACATCACTCACCTTAACAGTGAGCAGACATGACTCATCCTAACAGTGACCAGACATGACTCACCTTAACAGTGACCAGAGACATGACTCACCTTAACAGTGACCAGAGACATCACTCACCTTAACAGTGACCAGATACCTGACTCACCTAACAGTGACTAGAGACATGACTCACCCCAACAGTGACCAGAGACATGACTCACCTTAACAGAGACCAGAGACATGACTCACCTTAACAGTGACCAGAGACATGACTCACCTTAACAGTGACCAGAGACATGACTCACCTTAACAGTGACCAGAGACATGACTCACCTAACAGTGACCAGAGACCTGACTCACTTAACAGTGACCAGAGACCTGACTCACTTAACAGTGACCAAGACATGACTCACCCTAACAGTGAAGAGAGACATGACTCACCTTAACAGTGACCAGACATAACTCACCTTAACAGTGACCAGAGACATGACTCACCTTACCATTGACCAGAGACATCACTCACCTTAACAGTGACCAGACATGACTCACCTTAACAGTGACCAGAGACATGACTCACCTTAACAGTGACCAGAGACATGACTCACCTTAACAGTGACCAGAGACATGACTCACCTTAACAGTGACCAGATACACGACTCACCTTAACAGTGACCAGAGACATGACTCACCTTAACAGTGACCAGAGACCTGACTCACCTTAACAGTGACCAGACAATCTCACCCCCACAGTGACCAGAGACATGACTCACCTTAACAGTGACCAAGACATGACTCACCTTAACAGTGACCAAGACATGACTCACCTTAACAGAGACCATAGACATGACTCACCTTAACAGTGACCAGAGACATGACTCACTTAACAGTGACCAGAAACATGACTCACATTACAGTGACCAGAGACATGACTCACCTTAACAGTGACCAGAGACATGACTCCCTTAACAGTGACCAGAGACATGACTCACCTTAACAGTGACCAGAGACATGACTCACCTTTAGCAGTGACCAGAGACATGACTCACCTTAACAGTGACCAGAGACCTGACTCACCTTAACAGTGACCAGAGACCTGACTCACCTTAACAGTGACCAGAGACATGCTCATCTTAACAGTGACCAGAGACATGACTCACCTTAACAGTGACCAGAGACCTGACTCACCTTAACAGTGACCAGAGACCTGACTCACCTTAACAGTGACCAGAGACATGACTCACCTTAACAGTGACCAGAGACATGACTCACCTTAACAGTGACCAGAGACCTGACTCACCTTAACAGTGACCAGAGACTTGACTCCCTTAACAGTGACCAGAGACATGACTCACCTTAACAGTGACCAGAGACCTGACTCACCTTAACAGTGACCAGAGACGTGACTCACCTTAACAGTGACCAAGACATGACTCACCTTAACAGTGACCAGAGACATGACTCACCTTAACAGTGACCAGAGACATGACTCACCTTAACAGTGACCAATCATGACTCACCTTACAGTGACCAGAGACATGACTCCCTTAACATGACCAGAGACATGACTCACCTTAACAGTGACCAGAGACATGACTCACCTTAACAGTGACCAGAGACATGACTCACCTTAACAGTGACCAGAGACATGACTCACCTTAACATGACCAGAGACATGACTCACCTTAACAGTGACCAGAGACATGACTCACCTTAACAGTGACCAGACATGACTCACCTTAACAGTGACAGAGACATGACTCACTTTAACAGTGACCAAGACATGACTCACCCTAACAGTGACCAGAGACATGACTCACCTTAACAGTGACCAGACATGACTCACCTTAACAGTGACCAGAGACATGACTCACCTTAACAGTGACCAGACATGACTCATCTTAACAGTGACCAGACATGACTCACCTTAACAGTGACCAGAGACACGACTCACCTTAACAGTGACCAGAGACATGACTCACCTTAACAGTGACCAGAGACCTGACTCACCTTAACAGTGACCAGAGACATGACTCACCTTAACAGTGACCAGAGACATGACTCACCTTAACAGTGACCAGAGACATGACTCACCTTAACAGTGACCAGAGACATGACTCACCTTAACAGTGACCAGAGACATGACTCACCTTAACAGTGACCAGAACATGACTCACCTTAACAGTGACCAGACATGACTCACCTTAACAGTGACCAGAGACATGACTCACCTTACAGTGACCAGAGACATGACTCACCTTAACAGTGACCAGACATGACTCACCTTAACAGTGACCAGAGACATGACTCACCTTAACAGTGACCAGAGACATGACTCACCTTAACAGTGACCAGAGACATGACTCACCTTAACAGACCAAGACATGACTCACCTTAACAGTGACCAGAGACATGACTCACCTTAACAGTGACCAGAGACATGACTCACCTAACAGTGACCAGACACATCTCACCTTAACAGTGACCAGAGACATGACTCACCTTAACAGTGACCAGAGACATGACTCACCTTAACAGTGACCAGAGACATGACTCACCTTAACAGTGACCAGACATGACTCACCTTAACAGTGACCAAGACCTGACTCACCTTAACAGTGACCAGAGACATGACTCCCTTAACAGTGACCAGACATGACTCACCTTAACAGTGACCAGAGACATGACTCACCTTAACAGTGACCAGAGACATGACTCACCTTAACAGTGACCAGAGACATGACTCACCTTAACAGTGACCAGAGACATGACTCACCTTAACAGTGACCAGAGACCTGACTCACCTTAACAGTGACCAGAGACCTGACTCACCTTAACAGTGACCAGAGACATGACTCACCTTAACAGTGACCAGAGACATGACTCACCTTAACAGTGACCAGAGACCTGACTCACCTTAACAGTGACCAGAGACCTGACTCACCTTAACAGTGACCAGAGACATGACTCACCTTAACAGTGACCAGAGACATGACTCACCTTAACAGTGACCAGAGACCTGACTCACCTTAACAGTGACCAGAGACATGACTCACCTTAACAGTGACCAGAGACATGACTCACCTTAACAGTGACCAGAGACATGACTCACCTTAACAGTGACCAGAGACATGACTCACCTTAACAGTGACCAGAGACATGACTCACCTTAACAGTGACCAGAGACATGACTCACCTTAACAGTGACCAGAGACATGACTCACCTTAACAGTGACCAATCATGACTTACCTCTACAGTGACCAGAGACATGACTCCCCTTAACAGTGACCAGAGACATGACTCACCTTAACAGTGACCAGAGACATGACTCACCTTAACAGTGACCAGAGACATGACTCACCTTAACAGTGACCAGAGACATGACTCACCTTAACAGTGACCAGAGACATGACTCACCTTAACAGTGACCAGAGACATGACTCACCTTAACAGTGACCAGAGACATGACTCACCTTAACAGTGACCAGAGACATGACTCACCTTAACAGTGACCAAAGACATGACTCACCCTAACAGTGACCAGAGACATGACTCACCTTAACAGTGACCAGACATGACTCACCTTAACAGTGACCAGAGACATCACTCACCTTAACAGTGACCAGACATGACTCACCTTAACAGTGACCAGACATGACTCACCTTAACAGTGACCAGAGACATGACTCACCTTAACAGTGACCAGAGACATGACTCACCTTAACAGTGACCAGAGACATGACTCACCTTAACAGTGACCAGAGACATGACTCACCCCAACAGTGACCAGAGACATGACTCACCTTAACAGTGACCAGAGACATGACTCACCTTAACAGTGACCAGAGACATGACTCACCTTAACAGAGACCAGAGACATGACTCACCTTAACAGTGACCAGAGACCCGACTCACCTTAACAGTGACCAGAGACATGACTCACCTTAACAGTGACCAGAGACATGACTCACCTTAACAGTGACCAGAGACATGACTCACCTTAACAGTGACCAGAGACATGACTCACCTTAACAGTGACCAGAGACATGACTCACCTTAACAGTGACCAGAGACATGACTCACCTTAACAGTGACCAGAGACATGACTCACCTTAACAGTGACCAGAGACATTACACACTTAACAGTGACCAAAGACATGACTCACCCTAACAGTGACCAGAGACATGACTCACCTTAACAGTGACCAGACATGACTCACTTAACAGTGACCAGAGACATCACTCACCTTAACAGTGACCAGACATGACTCACCTTACAGTGACCAGACATGACTCACCTTAACAGTGACCAGAGACATGACTCACCTTAACAGTGACCAGAGACATCACTCACCTTAACAGTGACCAGATACGACTCACCTTAACAGTGACCAGAGACATGACTCACCCAACAGTGACCAGAGACATGACTCACCTTAACAGTGACCAGAGACATGACTCACCTTAATAGTGACCAGAGACATGACTCACCTTAACAGAGACCAGAGACATGACTCACCATAACAGTGACCAGAGACCCGGCTCGCCTTAACAGTGACCAGAGACATGACTCACCTTAACAGTGACCAGAGACATGACTCACCTTAACAGAGACAGAGACATGACTCACCTTAACAGTGACCAGACATGACTCATCTTAACAGTGACCAGAGACATGACTCACCTTAACAGTGACCAGAGACATGACTCACCTTAACAGTGACCAGAGACATGACTCACCTTAACAGTGACCAGAGACACGACTCACCTTAACAGTGACCAATCATGACTTACCTCTACAGTGACCAGAGAAATGACTCCCCTTAACAGTGACCAGAGACATGACTCACCTTAACAGTGACCAGAGACATGACTCACCTTAACAGTGACCAGAGACATGACTCACCTTAACAGTGACCAGAGACATGGCTCACCTTTACAGTGACCAGAGACATGACTCACCTTACAGTGACCAGACCTGACTCAGCTTAACAGTGACCAGAGACATGACTCACTCTAACAGTGACCTGAGACATGACTCACCTTGTAACGGGGGGGGGAATGATGAGTAAACTCAGAGGTGAGTAGGAGAAGTGGAAGAGGTAGAAGGGTAGATAGGTAGAAGTAGGAAAGTAGATAATAGATGTAGAAGAGTAGATAGTAGAGTAGAAAATAGAAGAAGAAAAAGAAAATTGCTAGAAGAAGAAATTAGTAAATAGAAAATAGAAAATGCTGCCACCATCCATTCTAGATCATTACATACAAGACATAGAATGGAACTTGTCTGTACCAAAAGATGTTATTGCCATGTTTCAACTCTAAACATGTACTCATTAATCTCAATATTCAAAAAGATGATATCATTAGGTCATTATTAGTATGTTCCATCTTTATCCTGTATTCATTAAAATCATGGAACCAGTAACCGCTGAGGTTTCCTCCTCTCACTCAAAACTCCAGGTAACATAGTTAAACACAATTTAAATAATAACTTTCAATTATATTTCACATGATAAGTACCATAATTAAGCAATTAAAAATGTTCAGAATATATATGTAAGCGAGTCCATCAATCCAAGAATTAGAGAACCCTACAACTCGACTGCCCCTTTAAATCACACAACCCCTGTTAGTAACACGACAAAGTCCCTCAATGTTCAACTCACCAGTGTCTCCGAGTCTTAAGAGTCTCCGTGGAATAGAGAAAGGGGGGGGGAGTCTGTAGTTGACAGAGACTGTCCCGCCCCCGCCGGCTGGCCGCTTGGGTGGACGGCTAGCGCTGCGGCTGTTTTTCTGTCTATTGCTCTGCTTCTTCTGTCCTTCTCCTCATCCTGAATCGATAGCTCTCCGAGTATATATTGGGAAACCTGTAGCTAACTCCGCCCACAAGTTAGATAGCCTCCGCACTTTACCAAGCCACTCCTTAAACGTCGGCATGTTTGAAGGCTACCCGGCTNAGGATGGGCGCGATCATGATTCTACATTATATGCATATGTACGTGTAGGGAATTTTATGCGATTTCAGTGATACCAAATTTAACGCTGTAGAATAAGTGTGGAGTTTACAACCTGAAAAGAATAGAAACATTTCGTCGCTGTTTGGAGCTCACGGCTAGTGATCTATGTATAGTTGTTTATTTGCGGCCGGTCTAACGCATCCTTGTGTGACATTTTATACATATGTTCTTGTAGAACATTCTATTGCGAACACATTGGGCGCTGCCCGATAAACTCGCTCCTCGGGGCAAGATTTAAAAAAACAAAACTTTAATCTTGGTGGAACATAAAATGGCCGCCTGTGTTTATGGTGTCGTCAGATGGCGCTGTGACGTCACAGGTGAGGGAAGCACGTACTGCGCATTAAAGCCTCGATCCCTAGTTATTTCTTTATTTATTTATTTTATTTATTTATATATATACAAGAACGTACATTGGGGGTTAAGAGACAACATAGAGTTTAAGTTGGAATTACAATCTTGTAAAGCCACTAGGTATATATAGCATTTCGGGCAAGTCCTTAAAAAATCTTTGAGCAAATCCTTAAACAAACAAAGTTTTAGAGAAATAATTAGGAGTAAAATTGATAAAAAGTGTTTAACAGGTACATTACAGCTTTACTTTACAAGTACAGATGATTTTAAGCAGGATGGCAAGGTACGATGCAAGAATTTTCGACACAAAAGCAGACCAGAACAATACACAATAATAACAATACACAATACAATAATGAACAAGGAATCCTAAATACAATTAGGAAAACATCTCAGGGCTATACATAAGATTACTGAAGCACAATATGAGGATCATTACAAGGAGTAATGCAGTACAATACAAGGAGTAATGCAGTACACTCATATTCTATTATTAAGTTAATATTAAGTTCCTTCCTCATGTTAAGTATCTTTGTGGTACTAGAGGCATCCAAGGATTATCTTCAAGGCTTCGTTCTGCAAGTTTTCAAGCCCTTTAAGCTTTCTTTCAGTCATCAAGGCAAGCAGAGGTGCAGCATAATCCACTAAAGATTTGATGTACGCAAGGTACATCATTTTGACAATTGTGACATTGGCACCATAGCCTGAGTGATAACCTGCAACATCTCCAAGAGAGGGCTTATGGAGCCTCTCTTTATACTGACGACAGAGTCAGAAATACAACAGGACAATACAAGGCCAAGGTATTTGAATCTGTTAGCATAGTCAAGCTGGGAGCCATATCATACAGTTGCATCTTGTGAACAGCTCCTCCCTGCCTGGGTGGACACCCGTTTATAGTATCTTTGTTTCCTCTGCTGAGATATGACTAAACCTAAGTCCTGACATGAGACTAATACAGAGTTAAGAGTGTTCTGCATGTTAGCATAACAAGTAGTGTGTATAATTATTTCATCAGCATACCCAATAGTGTGTATCATTATATCATCATGTATGATGATATATAATACAAGGAGGTCTAAATTGATCGATCAAACGATCTAAATTGGGTACTGATATATGGTCAAATGATTGGCGGAGGCCGTTTAATTCTGACAAATGTAAGGTTTAGAGGATAGGTAATGACGATAGAGTTAGAAGCAAAAGGCAACATGAAAATCACATGGAATACCATCTCTAATATCCTAGGAACTAAACAACACTCCCACAACCAGATAACACTCTCTAAGGATGGCTTTACACCGTCAACTGACTTAGAAATGGCAAATGAATTTAATAGCTTCTTTTCATCGGTTGGTGCTAACCTTGCCAGTAAAATCCCACAGACTCAGACACATATCAACACATATATCTCTCAGGCAGCTATCCAAACTCTCTTCTCCTTTCACCAGTCAGCCCGACAGATGTTGTGTCCATCATACACTCACTAAAAACCAAAGCTCCATTGTATGCAAAGCTCAGTCCATTGTATACAAGAGCGCCTCCCATGCCATTGCGCCACCTATAGCTCTGCTGTTCAACAAATCCCTTGAGTGTCATTCCTTCTCTGATATCCTTAAAAAAGCAAGAGTAACGCCAGTTCATAAAGGAGGTAATCCGGCAAACATAAACAATTATAGACCAATATCAAACCTACCCATACTATCAAAAATATTTGAAAAAATTATCTACAAACAGCTCTACTCCTATCTCGTAAAATTTGACATTCTTAGCCCCTGTCAGTTTGGCTTCCGCTCCTAAAAGAGTACCAACGATGCAATTATTAGTCTCCTTGATATAATTTACTCTGCCCTTGACAAAAATGAGTTTCCGATTGGACTCTTCATTGACCTGAGAAAGGCCTTTGATACTGTTAATCACAATTACCTCTTACTTAAACTCCATCATTATGGAATCCGAGGCCATGCACTGGACTATATCCAATCCTATCTTAGTGATAGACACCAATGTGTAGCCATCAATAATATAACCTCTCCCACTCTACCAATAACCGTTGGAGTGCCACAGGGCAGCATCTTGGGACCTCTCCTATTTCTTATATACATCAATGATCTGCCTAATGTCTCTAACATTCTGAAACCTATTTTGTTTGCTGATGATACTACCCTCATCTACTCTAACCCCAACCCACATACATTAAATAATGTTGTTAATAATGAACTAAAAAAGTCCACATATGGATGTCAACCAACAAGCTAACAATTAACATAGCAAAGACCTACTATACATCTTATTTGGAAGCACATCTACAAATGCAATTCAGCTTCAGATAGATAATGTAAACATTAGCAATAAAAAAGATGGAAAGTTTTTTGGCCTATTCCTAGACAAGAGACTAAACTTCAGTACCCACATACAACACATAACTAAGAAAATCGCTAAAACAGTTGGGATACTCTCCAAAATCAGATATTATGTACCTAACTCTGGTCTCATCTCTCTATATCATGCACTAATCTATCCCTATCTTAATTATGGTATCTGTGCATGGGGTTCAATTTATTTTAATTTCAAAATTTAAGGTTCAAAATTTACTAGAATGCTTCCAGTAAAGAATAACAAAGTTAATACCCAAATTAGAAACCTGTCATTTGAAGAAAGATTGTCAAAGCTTAAATTACATTCTCTGGAAAGACAACTAAAGAATTATATATAGGGGTGACATGTGGTTTATGATTTTGTTGATTTGTTTCTATATTTTCATAAATAAAGCATGCTTACTGTCTTATTCCAAGTTTTACGACAATTTTACAAGGTTTAAAATATAAGCTCAATATATATTTGTTTTTATACAGGAATTATACGTTAATATAACATTATAATAACGTAACGATGTCGTGTAAATAACGTTATATTGACGACATATAAATGTTATATTTACGTTATAAGAACGTAAATTGGATAGGTTTACATAAAGTAAACAAAAAAAAACGAAATGTTGACTGAAATTTTTTTATTTTTATATATAAAGCAAGAAAACATTATAATTCCATAGCATTCACTATTATTTTTAAATTTTACATAAATCTTAAAAAACCGTGTCTCAAGAATACATGTTTTTAGTTATATCTAGTGGTTTTAAGAACGTCAGATATACGTATTTATGTCAAATGTTAGAGTATTACCTTTGTGGCACCATTTAAAAACGTTCACAAACGTTCTGTGTTTGCTGGGTTACCTCTACAGTGACCAGAGAAATGACTCCCCTTAACAGTGACCAGAGACATGACTCACCTTAACAGTGACCAGAGACATGACTCACCTTAACAGTGACCAGAGACATGACACACCTTAACAGTGACCAGAGACATGACTCACCTTAACAGTGACCAGAGACCTGACTCACCTTAACAGTGACCAGAGACCTGACTCACCTTAACAGTGACCAAAGACATGACTCACCCTAACAGTGACCAGAGACATGACTCACCTTAACAGTGACCAGACATAACTCACCTTAACAGTGACCAGAGACATGACTCACCTTACCATTGACCAGTGTCATCACTCACCTTAACAGTGACCAGACATGACTCATCTTAACAGTGACCAGAGACCTGACTCACCTTAACAGTGACCAGAGACATGACACACCTTAACAGTGACCAGAGACATGACTCACCTTAACAGTGACCAGAGACCTGACTCACCTTAACAGTGACCAGAGACCTGAATCACCTTAACAGTGACCAAAGACATGACTCACCTTAACAGTGACCAGAGACCTGACTCACCTTAACAGTGATCAGAGACATGACTAACCTTAACAGTGACCAGAGACATGACTCACCTTAACAGTGACCATAGACATGACTCACCTTAACAGTGACCAGAGACATGATTCACCTTAACAGTAACCAGAGACATGATTCACCTTAACAGTGACCAGAGACATGACTCACCTTAACAGTGACCAGAGACACAACTCACCTTAACAGTGACCAATCATGACTTACCTCTATAGTGACCAGAGAAATGACTCCCCTTAACAGAACCCAGAGACATGACTCACCTTAACAGTGACCAGAGACATGACTCACCTTAACACTGACCAGAGACATGACTCACCTTAACAGTGACCAGAGACATGACTCACCTTAACAGTGACCAGAGACATGACTTACCTTAACAGTGACCAAAGACATGACTCACCTTAACAGTGGCCAGAGACATGACTCACCTTTACAGTGACCAGAGACATGACTCACCTTAACAGTGACCAGAGACATGACTCTCCTTAACAGTGGCCAGAGACATGACTCACCTTTAACAGTGACCAGAGACATGACTCACCTTAACAGTGACCAGAGACATGACTCTCCTTAACAGTGGCCAGAGACATGACTCACCTTTAACAGTGACCAGAGACATGACTCACCTTAACAGTGGCCAGAGACATGACTCACCTTAACAGTGATCAGAGACATGACTCACTTTAACAGATGACCAAAGACATGACTCACCCTAACAGTGACCAGAGACATGACTCACCTTAACAGTGACCAGACATGACTCACCTTAACAGTGACCAGAGACATCACTCACCTTAACAGTGACCAGAGACATGACTCATCTTAACAGTGATAAGACATGACTCACCTTAACAGTGATCAGAGACATGACTCAGTTTAACAGATGACCAAAGACATGACTCACCCTAACAGTGACCAGAGACATGACTCACCTTAACAGTGACCAGACATGACTCACCTTAACAGTGACCAGAGACATCACTCACCTTAACAGTGACCAGAGACATGACTCACCTTAACAGTGACCAGAGACATGACTCACCTTAACAGTGACCAGAGACATGACTCACCTTAACAGTGACCAGAGACCTGACTCACCTTAACAGTGACCAGAGACCTGACTCACCTTAACAGTGACCAAAGACATGACTCACCCTAACAGTGACCAGAGACATGACTCACCTTAACAGTGACCAGACATAACTCACCTTAACAGTGACCAGAGACATGACTCACCTTACCATTGACCAGAGACATTACTCACCTTAACAGTGACCAGACATGACTCATCATAACAGTGACCAGACATGACTCACCTTAACAGTGACCAGAGACTTGACTTACCTTAACAGTGACCAGAGACCTGACTCACCTTAACAGTGACCAAAGACATGTCTCACCTTAACAGTGACCAGAGGCTTGACTCATCTTAACAGTGACTAGAGACCTGACTCACCTTAACAGTGACCAGACATGACTCACATTAACAGTGACCAGAGACATGACTCACCTTAACAGTGACCAGAGACATGACTAACCTTAACAGTGACCAGAGACATGACTCACCTTAGCAGTGAACACAGACATGACTCACTTTTAACAGTGACCAGAGACATGACTCACCTTAACAGTGACCAGAGACATGACTCACCCCAACAGTGACCAGAGACATGACTCACCTTAACAGTGACCAGAGACACGACTCACCTTAACAGTGACCAATCATGACTTACCTCTACAGTGACCAGAGAAATGACTCCCCTTAACAGTGACCAGAGACATGACTCACCTTAACAGTGACCAGAGACATGACTCACCTTAACAGTGACCAGAGACATGACACACCTTAACAGTGACCAGAGACATGACTCACCTTAACAGTGACCAGAGACATGACTCACCTTAACAGTGACCAGAGACATGACTCACCTTACATGACCAAGGACATGACTCACCCTAACAGTGACCAGAGACATGACTCACCTTAACAGTGACAGACATGACTCACCTTAACAGTGACCAGAGACATGACTCACCTTAACATTGACCAGAGACATGACTCACCTTAACAGTGACCAGACATGACTCATCTTAACAGTGACCAGAGCCTGACTCACCTTAACAGTGACCAGAGACATGACTCACCTTAACAGTGACCAGAGACATGACTCACCTTAACAGTGACCAGAGACATGACTCACCTTAACAGTGACCAGAGACCTGACTCACCTAACATGACCACAGACCTGACTCACCTTAACAGTGACCAGAGACTGACTCACCTTAACAGTGACCAGAGACATGACTACCAAGGTGATCATGTCTCTTCGGTTCTGTAAGGGAATCATGTTTTTTTTCACTGTTAAGGTGAGTCATGTCTATGGTCACTGTAGGTTGAGTCATGTCTCTGTCACTGTTAAGGTTAG
>WNGS01000027.1:99902-147619 GCA_020271785.1 Procambarus virginalis
TTGGTCAACAGAGAAGTGATTTCCACGTTACGTTACAATGTGTTACAGGGGCTAAAACTGGTAGACAGTAATATTATATGGTGTGAGATGTAAAGGAGATGGACTAAGTCAAACTTCATTTAAAAATGATATTTTGGTTTGTTGAAATTTGATTTCGCGTTACGTTACAATGTGTTACAGGGGCTAAAAACTGGTAGACAGTAATATTATATGGTATGGTATGAGATGTAAAGGAGATATTGTGTTTGGCTAAATGGGGTTCACATATCAATATGATATTCGGACAGAAAGTTACTCTTACTCTTAAAATGATATTTAGGCAATGAACGATGTTAACATGATGGTTACACTACATTAATAATATTTGGGCAACGAACGATGACATCGTGTTGGTCATGTTACGTTACAAAGTTATAAAGGTGAGTGTGATGGGGGATCGAAAATTGACATTAGTGTTCCATCCTCTGGTGAACTAGATGCTATGTTTCACCAAACTGAAGCCGTGTATTTCACTAATGACTCAACTCGAGAGTGAAGCAGTCTATCCCATAACATATTAGAGTCTTCAGTCCGCTTTGCTGTTTGACTTACTGTGTTACTGAGTGATGGTAGAAGCTAGGAGAAATGTAGAGAGAGAGAGAGACTACATGGTTAAGGAAATGATGTGTGTGATGGATGTGATAGCATGTGTCATCGGATGTGAGTGTAGGTTAGCCGACATAAGAGCATGTGTGCGTCGGTCACAGCTGGCCAGACGTCTGTCACACTTCAACAGGTGTACCGCTAGAATGCTCGTTCGCTCATTTACTCGAGACACCTATTAAGATGTAAAATGTTTCCCTCATTCAGTAAAACGCGATACGTAACGATATAATGTTATTTGGATTGCAGAAAGATGATTTGCGTTACAATGAGTTACAGAGGGCTAAACTGTCACACTGTCAGTAGACTCTGTTTTTTTCTGCTGGAACCACGATCACTAATGGCTGATGAGCGCGAAGGGCGATGGATAGTGAAAAAAAAACTCGCGCTAGGGGAAGACACACGGTCCGACCCTGAGGAGATGGAATGAGTAGACACGCGCACATTTTTCAAATGTTATTTATTTGGATAGCGGAAAGTTTGTTTTGGATAATGTAGGTCCGAGTTCAAGGTAGCTTGAACTCGTGGATAATGAACAAGTCAATTTAACACGGTTCACATTTCAATATTCAGACAACTGACCGAAAGTCGCTCGTTACTCTTAACAGTGACCAGAGACCTGACTCACCTTAACAGTGACCAGAGACCTGACTCACCTTAACAGTGACCAGAGACATGACTCACCTTAACAGTGACCAGAGACCTGACTCACCTTAACAGTGACCAGAGACCTGACTCACCTTAACAGTGAGCAGAGACCTGACTCACCTTAACAGTGACCAGATACCTGACTCACCTTAACAGTGACCAGAGACAAGACTCACCTTAACAGTGACCAGAGACCTGACTCACCTTAACAGTGACCAGAGACATGACACACCTTAACAGTGACCAGGGACATGACTCACCTTAACAGTGACCAGAGACATGACACACCTTAACAGTGACCAGGGACATGACTCACCTTAACAGTGACCAGAGACATGACTCACCTTAGCAGTGACCAGAGACATGACTCACCTTAACAGTGACCAGAGACCTGACTCACCTTAACAGTGACCAGAGACCTGACTCACCTTAACAGTGACCAGACATGACTCACCTTAACAGTGACCAGAGACATGACTCACCTTAACAGTGACCAGAGACATGACTCACCTTAACAGTGACCAGAGACATGACTCACCTTAACAGTGACCAGAGACATGACTCACCTTAACAGGGACCAGAGACATGACTAACCTTAACAGTGACAAGAGACATGACTCACCTTAACAGTGACCAGAGACATGACTCACTTTAACAGTGACCAGAGACATGACTCACCTTAAGAGTGACCAGAGACATGACTCACCTTAACAGTGACCAGAGACATGGTTCACCTTAACAGTGACCATAGACACGACTCACCTTAACAGTGACCAATCATGACTTACCTCTATAGTGACCAGAGAAATGACTCCCCTTAACAGTGACCAGAGACATGACTCGCCTTAACAGTGACCAGAAACATGACTCACCTTAACAGTGACCATAGACATGACTCACCTTAACAGTGACCAGAGACATGACTCACCTTAACAGTGACCAGAGACATGACTCACCTTAGCATTGTCCAGTGACATGACTCACCTTAACAGTGACCAGAGACCTGACTCAAATTAACAGTGACAAGAGACCTGACTCACCTTAACAGTGACCAGAGACATGACTCACCTTAACAGTGACCAGAGACCTGACTCACCTTAACAGTGACCAGAGACCTGACTCACCTTAACAGTGAGCAGAGACCTGACTCACCTTAACAGTGACCAGATGCCTGACTCACCTTAACAGTGACCAGAGACATGACTCACCTTAACAGTGACCAGAGACCTGACTCACCTTAACAGTGACCAGAGCCATGACACACCTTAACAGTGACCAGGGACATGACTCACCTTAACAGTGACCAGAGACATGACACACCTTAACAGTGACCAGGGACATGACTCACCTTAAAAGTGACCAGAGACCTGACTCACCTTAACAGTGACCAGAGACCTGACTCACCTTAACAGTGACCAGAGACATGACTCACCTTAACAGTGACCAGAGACCTGACTCACCTTAACAGTGACCAGAGACCTGACTCACCTTAACAGTGACCAAAGACATGACTCACCCTAACAGTGACCAGAGACTTGACTCACCTTAACAGTGACCAGACATAAATCACCTTAACAGTGACCAGAGACATGACTCACCTTACCATTGACCAGAGACATCACTCACCTTAACAGTGACCAGACATGACTCATCTTAACAGTGACCAGAGACCTGACTCACCTTAACAGTGACCAGAGACATGACACACCTTAACAGTGACCAGAGACATGACTCACTTTAACAGTGATCAGAGACCTGACTCACCTTAACAGTGACCAGAGACCTGACTCACCTTAACAGTGACCAAAGACATGACTCACCCTAACAGTGACCAGAGACATGACTCACCTTAACAGTGACCAGACATAACTCACCTTAACAGTGACCAGAGACCTGACTCACCTTAACAGTGACCAGATACCTGACTCACCTTAACAGTGACCAGAGACCTGACTCACCTTAACAGTGACCAGAGACATGACTCACCTTAACAGTGACCAGAGACCTGACTCACCTTAACAGTGACCAGAGACATGACACACCTTAACAGTGACCAGAGACATGACTCACCTTAACAGTGACCAGAGACATGACTCACCTTAACAGTGACCAGAGACCTGACTCACCTTAACAGTGACCAGAGACCTGACTCACCTTAACAGTGACCAAAGACATGACTCACCCTAACAGTGACCAGAGACATGACTCACCTTAACAGTGACCAGACATAACTCACCTTAACAGTGACCAGAGACATGACTCACCTTACCATTGACCAGAGACATCACTCACCTTAACAGTGACCAGACATGACTCATCTTAACAGTGACCAGAGACCTGACTCACCTTAACAGTGACCAGAGACATGACACACCTTAACAGTGACCAGAGACATGGCTCACCTTAACAGTGACCAGAGACTTGACTCATCTTAACAGTGACTAGAGACCTGACTCACCTTAACAGTGACCAGACATAACTCACCTTAACAGTGACCAGAGACATGACTCACCTTAACAGTGACCAGAGACATGACTCACCTTAACAGTGACCAGAGACATGACTAACCTTAACAGTGACCAGAGACATGACTCACCTTAACAGTGACCTTAGACATGACTCACCTTAACAGTGACCAGAGACATGACTCACCTCAACAGTGACCATAGACACGACTCACCTTAACAGTGACCAATCATGACTTACCTCTATAGTGACCAGAGAAATGACTCCCCTTAACAGTGACCAGAGACATGACTCGCCTTAACAGTGACCAGAGACCCGACTCACCTTAACACTGACCAGAGACATGACTCACCTTAACACTGACCAGAGACCTGACTCACCTTAACAGTGACCAGAGACATGACTCACCTTAACAGTGACCAGAGACCTGACTCACCTTAACAGTGACCAGAGACATGACACACCTTAACAGTGACCAGAGACATGACTCACCTTAACAGTGACCAGAGACATGACTCACCTTAACAGTGACCAGAGACCTGACTCACCTTAACAGTGACCAGAGACCTGACTCACCTTAACAGTGACCAAAGACATGACTCACCCTAACAGTGACCAGAGACATGACTCACCTTAACAGTGACCAGACATAACTCACCTTAACAGTGACCAGAGACATGACTCACCTTACCATTGACCAGAGACATCACTCACCTTAACAGTGACCAGACATGACTCATCTTAACAGTGACCAGAGACATGACTCACCTTAACAGTGAACAGAGACATGACACACCTTAACAGTGACCAGACATAACTCACCTTAACAGTGATCAGAGACCTGACTCACCTTAACAGTGACCAGATACCTGACTCACCTTAACAGTGACCAGAGACCTGACTCACCTTAACAGTGACCAGAGACATGACTCACCTTAACAGTGACCAGAGACCTGACTCACCTTAACAGTGACCAGAGACATGACACACCTTAACAGTGACCAGAGACATGACTCACCTTAACAGTGACCAGAGACCTGACTCACCTTAACAGTGACCAGAGACCTGACTCACCTTAACAGTGACCAGTGTTGGAAATTTCCAACACTTATCATCCATTATTATCTTATGATAAATTAATATTAACTTACATTTGCAGTAGCTCTTAACACCACTAACCATATTGTTATTATAAATTAATCTGAGCATATTGCTGATAATATTACTCCTGATAATGTAAATCAAGAGTTATTAATTAAAATTATTCAGTAACAGTTTTTATTCTGTTACGTTTGAATGCTCTGGAGAAGTATAAATATTATCTCCATTTCTCGCTAGAGATTATTTAGCGAGAATATTATAATTATTAATTCCCTATAATTTTAACCCAGTTCATATTATCGCATTTTCATCCATAATTACGCGAGAAAGAATAGTTTGAGTTTAATAATTTCCGTGGTGAATGCGAGAGCGGGGAGAGGGAGACGCCATTACGCCTTTACTACATCAACAAGGCACACGCACGAGATAGCGTGGTGGAGCACGTGGCATAATTGAGAATTCTTGTCGATAAGAATTACGTCGACACTCAATTAACAAGTGGAATTTACTTGCCAGTGTTCTCTAGTGCCTCAATAGTGAACCCAGCGTCTACAATTACCATCCGGACCGTGAATACGTGTGCACAGCAGTGAACACTGAGTCCAGCAGACGCTCCTCTCGGCAAACCTTAGTACTCGGTTACGCTCACAGGTTTCTTTTTTGTAGATGCATCTAGTAATTTAGAGCCTTAGTGAGTAGTTTGTCGTTAGGATGAGAGATAAATACAACCAAACGTTAGTAATATTTATTACTCAGTTCAGCTTCATGAATATATGAGCACAATTTTGTAGCCTAGTCAATTGCTACTTTATATTTCTTGTATTACAGCGTGTATTTGAGACGTCAGCAAGATTGTCATCCATCGTGTTTTACCTCGAGTCATTTATCTATGGGGATTCTGTGATCACGAGGACGAGTGATGAACTGGCGTTAGAAATCGTCTTACAGCTAAGACCCATTTTTTCTTATAAATTTATTCAATTTAATTATTGTTTCTATCATATGATCTGAATTTAATACAATTTGATTAACATATATTACATATGTTGTATTTAGATTTACCTTTCCAATGCATAATGAACTAGTGACGAACCACACTGGTTCCTAGATATATATGAATTTCTAGAAATAACCCCCCAATGTTGATATTTGAGGCTTTGACTTTAATTAATAATTACAGTCTTCATTATTTTCAAGTGAATATCCATTGAATAATTATCCATAGACACTGGTTCTCTGGTGTCATTCTAATGATCAATTTTATTTGTTTTCCCTCTTTTCTCAAAAGCGGGTGGTCCTTCGATTAATTTTAATATAATAATTAAACAATTTATTTTTCTGAGTTCAAGCCCCAGATACCCAACATTTGGTCTCTTCGAACCGGATACCAATTAATATTTCATTATCGGTTCTCGAGCACCAAAACACATTTTGGTCTCTTCGAACCGGATGATACTAATCATTATCCATATCAGTTCTCAGACTGAAACAACATTGGTCTTATCGNTTTCAAGATATTTTGAAAACTGTAGGGGGGTTTGGGCAAAATATGACCCATCGCCGTTTTCAGTAATTGGCATATTTTCGGTATAAAAAGTCGGAATTTGAAAATGAAAATAGGTGCAGAGAGTCAGAATTCGGCTCAAAAATCACGCTCAGGTGTCAATTTTCCGATATTTCAGATATTTTGAAAACTGTAGGGGGGTTTGGGCAAAATATGACCCATCGCCGTTTTCAGTAATTGGCATATTTTCGGTATAAAAAGTCGGAATTTGAAAATGAAAATAGGTGCAGAGAGTCAGAATTCGGCTCAAAAATCACGCTCAGGTGTCAATTTTCCGATATTTCAGATATTTTAAAACTGTAGGGGGTTTGGGCAAAATATGACCCATCGCCGTTTTCAGTAATTGGCATATTTTCGGTATAAAAAGTCGGAATTTGAAAATGAAAATAGGTGCAGAGAGTCAGAATTCGGCTCAAAATCACGCTCAGGTGTCAATTTTCCGATATTTCAGATATTTTGAAAACTGTAGGGGGGTTTGGGCAAAATATGACCCATCGCCGTTTTCAGTAATTGGCATATTTTCGGTATAAAAAGTCGGAATTTGAAAATGAAAATAGGTGCAGAGAGTCAGAATTCGGCTCAAAAATCACGCTCAGGTGTCAATTTTCCGATATTTCAGATATTTTGAAAACTGTAGGGGGGTTTGGGCAAAATATGACCCATCGCCGTTTTCAGTAATTGGCATATTTTCGGTATAAAAAGTCGGAATTTGAAAATGAAAATAGGTGCAGAGAGTCAGAATTCGGCTCAAAAATCACGCTCAGGTGTCAATTTTCCGATATTTCAGATATTTTGAAAACTGTAGGGGGTTTGGGCAAAATATGACCCATCGCCGTTTTCAGTAATTGGCATATTTTCGGTATAAAAAGTCGGAATTTGAAAATGAAAATAGGTGCAGAGAGTCAGAATTCGGCTCAAAAATCACGCTCAGGTGTCAATTTTCCGATATTTCAGATATTTTGAAAACTGTAGGGGGGTTTGGGCAAAATATGACCCATCGCCGTTTTCAGTAATTGGCATATTTTCGGTATAAAAAGTCGGAATTTGAAAATGAAAATAGGTGCAGAGAGTCAGAATTCGGCTCAAAAATCACGCTCAGGTGTCAATTTTCCGATATTTCAGATATTTTGAAAACTGTAGGGGGGTTTGGGCAAAATATGACCCATCGCCGTTTTCAGTAATTGGCATATTTTCGGTATAAAAAGTCGGAATTTGAAAATGAAAATAGGTGCAGAGAGTCAGAATTCGGCTCAAAAATCACGCTCAGGTGTCAATTTTCCGATATTTCAGATATTTTGAAAACTGTAGGGGGGTTGGGCAAAATATGACCCATCGCCGTTTTCAGTAATTGGCATATTTTCGGTATAAAAAGTCGGAATTTGAAAATGAAAATAGGTGCAGAGAGTCAGAATTCGGCTCAAAAATCACGCTCAGGTGTCAATTTTCCGATATTTCAGATATTTTGAAAACTGTAGGGGGGTTTGGGCAAAATATGACCCATCGCCGTTTTCAGTAATTGGCATATTTTCGGTATAAAAAGTCGGAATTTGAAAATGAAAATAGGTGCAGAGAGTCAGAATTCGGCTCAAAAATCACGCTCAGGTGTCAATTTTCCGATATTTCAGATATTTTGAAAACTGTAGGGGGGTTTGGGCAAAATATGACCCATCGCCGTTTTCAGTAATTGGCATATTTTCGGTATAAAAAGTCGGAATTTGAAAATGAAAATAGGTGCAGAGAGTCAGAATTCGGCTCAAAAATCACGCTCAGGTGTCAATTTTCCGATATTTCAGATATTTTGAAAACTGTAGGGGGTTTGGGCAAAATATGACCCATCGCCGTTTTCAGTAATTGGCATATTTTCGGTATAAAAAGTCGGAATTTGAAAATGAAAATAGGTGCAGAGAGTCAGAATTCGGCTCAAAAATCACGCTCAGGTGTCAATTTTCCGATATTTCAGATATTTTGAAAACTGTAGGGGGGTTTGGGCAAAATATGACCCATCGCCGTTTTCAGTAATTGGCATATTTTCGGTATAAAAAGTCGGAATTTGAAAATGAAAATAGGTGCAGAGAGTCAGAATTCGGCTCAAAAATCACGCTCAGGTGTCAATTTTCCGATATTTCAGATATTTTGAAAACTGTAGGGGGGTTTGGGCAAAATATGACCCATCGCCGTTTTCAGTAATTGGCATATTTTCGGTATAAAAAGTCGGAATTTGAAAATGAAAATAGGTGCAGAGAGTCAGAATTCGGCTCAAAAATCACGCTCAGGTGTCAATTTTCCGATATTTCAGATATTTTGAAAACTGTAGGGGGGTTTGGGCAAAATATGACCCATCGCCGTTTTCAGTAATTGGCATATTTTCGGTATAAAAAGTCGGAATTTGAAAATGAAAATAGGTGCAGAGAGTCAGAATTCGGCTCAAAAATCACGCTCAGGTGTCAATTTTCCGATATTTCAGATATTTTGAAAACTGTAGGGGGGTTTGGGCAAAATATGACCCATCGCCGTTTTCAGTAATTGGCATATTTTCGGTATAAAAAGTCGGAATTTGAAAATGAAAATAGGTGCAGAGTCAGAATTCGGCTCAAAAATCACGCTCAGGTGTCAATTTTCCGATATTTCAGATATTTTGAAAACTGTAGGGGGGTTTGGGCAAAATATGACCCATCGCCGTTTTCAGTAATTGGCATATTTTCGGTATAAAAAGTCGGAATTTGAAAATGAAAATAGGTGCAGAGAGTCAGAATTCGGCTCAAAAATCCAACCCGTCCTCACACAAGACAGCACATATATGACTTAATGCTTAAAGTCTATATGTTGAATGTGATTTAGTACATATGTGATATATTCCCAGTTACCTTTTTTACCAAGGCCCAAACTCTTCCTCACGTACCAATTTACGTCTCACAGTACCCGTCCATCAACGTAGATAGCAGAATAGTCGTGATTGGTTCAATTATAACGAAAATTGTAGTTTTCAGGTCCCACATGGGTTGTGAAATTTACCTACTATTGTCCATGCTCTTAGAATATTACAGATCAGCTACATCCTATTGAAGGCTCGTAGTTTTGTTTTGAGAAATATTAGTTGTTCTTAGTAAATTATAATAAGCACTATAAATTATTACATAGAATACAGTGCTTCACCAATCAATATTATATACCATAGTCTGTGCTTTAAAAATATTTAAAGAATGTTTTGTAGGAACGCTAACAGAAAACGATGTTACGTTGGAATGTCTATGGGGCAAACTACGGCAAACAAGATGGTATGGTGTCTACTATAGCAACTATAGGATGGGTATATTGTCCACTACCACCTGTTAGGTGGGTAAGGGGTCCAATACCACCCACAGGATGGGTATTGGGGGGTCACATCCACCCGCAGGATGGGTATGGGGATCACATCCACCCATAGAATGGGTATGGGGTCCAATAACACCCACTGGATGTGTATGGCGTCCATTGCCGCCCACAGGATGAGTATAGGGTCCAGTATCGCCCACAGGATTAGTATATAGGGTCCACTGCCGCCCACAGGGTCGGTAGGGGGTCCACTACCGCCCACTATCGCAGAGTGCACTCCTGGCATTGAACGCACATAGTAGTGACACCCATAAAATAGTCAGTGATATTCGAATGAATGTTTTAGCTGCTAAAGAAAACAGATTTGAAATTAAATTCCTATGGATACCATCACATGTTGGCATCTCGAGGCATGACACTGTTGATATGCTTGCAAAGACAGCCTGTAGAAAACCAGTGGTAGAAATTGATATGGGTGTTTCATTAGCAGTGACAAAGAGAATACTTAAACAAATATCTAATGAAGATCTCACCGACCTAACAAATTCACAAAGACCTGAAAGTTGTAGCATTAAATATTATGATAGATATCGTGAGGAGACATTCACATATGGGACTAATAGAACAAGAACCCGGCAATGTGATGTTATAGTGGCCAGAATTCGCCTGGGATATAGACGTATCTGGCAGCTTTCTCAAAACTCAAATGTCGAGTACCTAAATAAACATTTGATTTGACATTTGATTTGAGTACACAATGTGTCAACTTTGTGAAAGAGAAAACATGCACTCTCTTGAACATTATATTGTAGAATGTCCCATATTGTCTGACTTTCGCCCTCCTGGGCTGAGGTATGCTGAACTGTGTAATTACTATATGAGTACTGGAACACTTGATGATATATTGGACTTGTATCCAAGATTGACCATGTAATGTATCATTTATACAATGTATGTATGTGATGTAACTATATAACCTGAGCTTGTAAAAGCACCTTAATCACCTTCAGTGATTAAGTGCTTAATTGCACACTAGTTTCTCTGTCAGCTATCTCACCCTGTCAGAGTAAAAGAGACAAATGTATATGAATGCATGTGTGTGTATATATATGCATGTATATATGTATATGTACGTATATATGTGTGTGTGTGTATGTATATGTATGTGTATAAAGTACATATGGAAGCTGATCAGAATTGCATTTCACCTTTGTAAATGCACATTCATGACACTTCGAACACTTTATGTAGGGCATACGTAAATCTGTGTATCTATGTATTTAGGTATGTAGGTTAGCTTAGCATTTTAAAAGTAACAAATGTTCCGAACCATAATGGAAACAGACCCAACTATGGGATGGGTTAACCCAAGTATCGCGTTTCCAAAAGGGTCGCCCATGTTGGAAAAGACGAACGCCGAAAGAATATTGTTGAAAACATCTTGATGACTTATTAAACCAAAATTATTTATTAATCAGAAGAAAGACAAAAACGCGACCTATCTGTAAAACGTCTACCAGACAAATATTTTAAGTAAAACCGAAGATATTTGTAGTTGTATAAAAGGGGCAGTTTTCATCGCTCGTCGAGCTCGAAAACTGCAGCATTCATCTCAGAACCATGCCTATTTCACGCAGATTCCTTAATAAACGTAAGAGTTTTTATATGTCACAAGAAAGATAGAAATATAAGCTTCATTCTAAATACCTTACCATGGGTATTTAAATTTAAAGCGAAGATAGATGTACTTTTGTAATAGCCGAGCTCCGACCCCGGACAGATCGATCGACCGAGCAACTCTCTCTCAGAACAATGTATATTTCACGTGAATTCGTTAATAAACATATATGTTTTATATGTCTCAAGAAAGGCAGACATATAAGCTTCACTTTAAACACTTTACCATAGACATATTTAAAGTTCTAATGAAGATACATGTATTTTAAAAATTACGGAGCTCCGACCCCGTACAGACTGAACGACAGAGCAACTCTCTCTCAGATCAATGTTTATTTCACGTAAATTCGTTAATAAACACAAATGTTATACATGTCTTAAGCAAGATAGAAATATGAGCTTCATTTTAAATACATTACAATAGACATATTTATAGCTCAAGTGAAGATACATATGTTTTTATAGTAGCGCTCAGTAGCTTGTCGGGCATGTAGTGCAGACGCCTACCCACTTGCCGATATATTGTATAATTAACAAAGATACGCTAATAAAGCCTAAAGTCTTATATGCCTCCAGAAAGACCGAGATATGAACATTATTATGATTGCACCAAATGAAATATATCATGTTCGAGGACAAAGATATATCAATTTTAAATTAAGTTTCGACTCTTGCTCGGGCGAGAGAGATGGGGCGACTCTCGCCCCATCTATTGGAGATTCTGTCCACTAAAGACCCAAAGCTACTCAAACCCTCTAGCATTATTTAAGTAATGAAGTAATATGGTATATTTACTCACTATAATGTGGGTGCTGAATGCAGAACATGAGAAAACATATATTTACTCCAAACCAACATAATTTCATTATGAAATAAGTAAATAAGTAGCATCAAAGGAAGTAGACGGTCCAAGCGTCAATGTTGTGGAGCGACTTATCCAAGATATATCGTTGTTTGGAAAGTGTTTGTTGGCATATCCAGTTGTCGCACTTCTTAGTTTAGTTCATTTATTATACACCCCATACCCATCTTGTGGGCGGTAGTGGAAAGGGTTACAGAGGCACGTAATGGGCTCAGGGACTGAACCCCACAATTCATTTAGCTAAGCAAGTTACAATCTTGATGAGCTAGTTACAAAATTCAATATAAGTTGTCACATCAACAATGGGTTCGAGATCGACCTCAAGTACAGGTTCTAAATTAAGCAACTGACATGTGAAGAGCTAGTGTCAAAATTTATGTTTGTCCTGCACACCGCCCCCCATCCAGTGGGCAGCGGTGGATAGGTTACAATCACTCAGTTACTACCTACAGTTAGCAAACTGGGGATATTTGGCTAAAATTTCTGGTAGCAGATCATTTTGAATAAAATATTTACACATCGCTGGAACATTGGTTATAGAATTGTCTCTAAATTCACGTATCTTTTCTCTGCACAAATTATCACAAATTTAAATTATAATGTTAACAAGTAGAATACGTATTTTTAATAAAATCTAACATAACTAGGTAGAAAAAAATTAACATTTATTAAAAAATATATGTTTGGAAGTTAAATCGACTTCATAGGACAATAGTTTGTTATATATACTCGTTATTCGTTGACATGCGTTCGCTACTTAAACTACCATTTTTTTAAATTTTGCCCCGAGGGGCGAGTTTATTGGGCAGCGCCACTCATCCTGTGAGTGGACACACCGCCATAGCAGCATGTACAACACTCCCCAATAGGAAGAAAACCCGCTGGGTTGTTCATCCTGTCACTTGTACCCAGACACAGCTGGGACTTGCTTAACTGTCTCAAGTGAACAGCTCCTCAAACAAGAAGATTAACATCTATCAACCCTTAAAAGCTTACGTTATCTTGCGGGTGCAAAATGGGGAAATCTTTTAAGAACAGTATCAATATTTGACAAATAATGTTTTCCTAACTCAAACAATGTGGGGTTTATTATTCTACACATGTTTCTAATGTCTCTCAGGTGTTCACATTCACGTAGATAATGGTCAAGGCGGTGTCCATCACTCTCACCACAGATTCTGCAACTTCGCTGATCAACTGTTGTTTCCATTCCATATCTCCAAGAATATTTGTATCCAAGACGGATTCTCGCTATCACTGATTCTCTCACTCGTCCTCCTCCTCTTCGGCCATAACGATTGGGATTGCCAGCTGCAACCATGTTGTACCATCGTATAGATTCACTGGTTTGTGTTTCTATCCTCCTTTCCTCAGTTACCTTGTCACGGTGATGTTTCCTGACAATACCTCTAATTTGTAGGAGAGTCTTGGGTATGAAGTATTCAATATGGTCTCCTTCAGCGCCTTCAGCAGCCAGCACATCTGCTCGTTCATTCCCACATATTCCAACATGGGAGGGGATCCACAGAAACTTGATGACTCTTCCCTGATTGGTAAGTACTCTCACAGCTCTCTTAATTTCAGCGACTATTGCAAGATTTTCTGCCCGATTTTTACTTAGGCTTTGCAGTGCTGCTTTTGAATCGGTACAAATCACTGCACCATTAGTGTTCCGTTCAAGAAACCTTAACGCCATAACAATGGCAGTTAGCTCTGCTTGCGTTGAAGAAGCATAGTTCTCAATACGTGCTTTTTCTTCATGTCTGCGTTGGAAAGTATTATCCTTGATTACCGTGTATGCTGCACCAGCCCTACCATTGACAGGATTAGATGACCCGTCAGTGTAGATTTGATCTAGTTCATCTCCGGCTTCTTTATAGATTTCCTCGAGATACTAGTGCCTCATTTCTTGTGGTATCATGTTGGATTTTTTTGTTGCCATTTCATTGATGATGATCTTGCACGAGTCATCCTCCCAGGGAGGTAACCTCTCTACAGGCAGGAGCTCACGGGCTTGCTCAAGCAGGTGAAGCTCTTCGAGGTAGCAGACTGACCTGTGATGCCATTTTTTGCTTCTCCTGTTTCCCCCTGAGAGTAGCACAGAGCTCAGTTTTTTCTTAGCAATATCATTGTAATGGGGATCTCTGGCTATCCTAATTGCAAGCTTAGCATTCAGCTCCTGAATTCTGCTTTTAACACTGGGAAGGGACAACTCCTCTCGTAGATTAGACGTTTTGGCAGTTCTTGGAACTCCAAGAATGATTGTCATGGCTTCATTTTGAATGCTTTCAAGTCTTTTTATATCGCTTTGGGATACCTTACCTTGATACCTTGAGGTGCTTCCGGGGCTTATCGTCCCCGCGGCCCGGTCATCGACCAGGCCTCCTGGTTGCTGGACTGATCAACCAGGCTGTTGGACGCGGCTGCTCGCAGCCTGACGTATGAGTCAAAGCCTGGTTGATCAGGTACATCATTTTAAGCACGGCAATAGAGGCTCCATGTCCATTCCAGGTCATAGCTTTCAGTGCCCTGAGTCGACTTTTGCATGTTCCTATGAGTTGATTGAGCTCCTCTTTCTTTCCCTTGTTAGATCCGACAGTGACGCCAAGGTACCGATAGTGGTCAACCCATTCTAGTGTTACACCATTAATTTGCAGTTCTTCATTTGCTCTCCGCTTGCGATGGGAGTATGCCTTCGTCTTGTTAACTACCATGTACTGTACTTATGTAAAATCTCCCATGTCTCTTCGCTCATCTCACCGAACCCTACAGGCTCTGTGATATATTGTTTAATTAAGATTCACAAATAAAGCTTATATTTGTATATGTTATCAAAAAGGCAGAGCTTAGTTTAGTTCATTTATTATGCACCCCATACGCATCCTATGGGCGATAGTGGAGTGTTACAGAGGCACATAATGGGCTCAGGGAATGAGCCCCACAATTCATATAGCCAAGCAAGTTATAATCTTGATAAGCTAGTTACAAAAGTCATTGCACATTGTCACATCAACAATGGGCTCGAGACCGACCACAAGTACAGTTTATAATTTAAGCAACTGACATATATGGAGGGCTATAGTGTCACAATTGATATGTTTATCCTACACATAACCCCCTCTCTCCCCATCCAATGGGCAGCGGTGGATAGGTTACAATCAAGTCGTTTTTTGCGTTTTATTCAGAGATTAGATCTTATTGGGTGAGGAAAGATATTCATATTTTAAAGAAGGCTTCTTGGCTGATGCTCTCCATTGATGGAAAATATACAACCTTTTGAAAATCAATGTTAGTTTGATCTAGATATTGTAATTAACGAAAGTATTTATGTCATCACAAAGGTAGAAATATAGGCTACATTTAAAATCCTTTGTCATAAATATAACTGAAGTGAAAACGAAGATATATGCGTTTTGATAGTTACTTGATGGCTAGCTCTGAGAGTGTGAAGCCCTTCACACCAGTCAATAAATTGTATAATTAGTTTCCATATATTTTAATTAATCTTAAAAATCTATATGACAGAAGAAAGGAAGATGTAGCCGTTAATGTGACAACATTTAAAAATAAATATCTCTTAAGTTAAATAAATAATACCACCTTATCGCCGGTGTCCGGACACATGAAAACTACCTAGGTATCAGTATCCAGCCAGGCGGGGATCACAGGCTGCACAATACTGATAAATTATGTAATGCACTACTTGTGTCGATCTCGAACCCAATTATGATGTGACGACTTATAGTGAATTTTGTAACTAGCTCAACTTGCTCAGCTAAATGAATTGTGGGGTTCGGTCCATTCATTTTCTTTCTTTATTATGCACCCCATAATACCCATCCCGTGGGCGGTGGTGTAAAGGATTACAGAGGCACATAATCGGTTCAGGAACTGAACCCTCTAGTTCGTTTAGCTAAGCAAATAACAATCTTTTGACGCTAGTTACAAAATTATTAATGTACACATACTTATGCATACATGTACATATACATACGTATACAAATATACATACACATACATATTTAATCACCCACACAAATACACATATCAGTAATCTTTTGTGTCACAAGTGATTCAACAAGAGGCTCACAACAGTCACTATACAAGGCACTTTACATCTATGAGGAGTCGCACAGTTACTAGTCTTGCTCCACACCAACCCAACTGGGCGGCAGCTTTACAGTCATGTGCTGCACACCCACCCAACTGGGCGGCAGCTTTACAGTCATGTGCTGCACACCCACCCAGCTGGGCGGCAGCATTACAGTCATGTGCTCCACACCCACCCAACTGGGCGGCAGCTTTACAGTCATGTGCATGCATTACCGACAGTAAGCAAATTTTGGATACTTCGCTAAGATTTCGGGCAGCACATCATTATGAATGAAGTACTTACACATTTCTGGGACACTATTGATGGTGTTATCTCTAAATTCCGCGATTTTTTCACATTCCATTATATAATGACGCAAAGTATGCGAATAGTTCTGCTGACAGAGTTTACATTTAGTCAAATCTACATCAGCAGATGTTACAAATTCCCAGTAGTACTTGTAGCCGAGCCTAAGCCTAACAGTGGTAACTTCTAGAAATCTGCTAGCATTATTGGATGACCCATATACTTGTGGTACCTCCTGCATAATAGAATGATGATAGATGGGGTAACTGGTGCGAATTTCACTTTGCCTCAAGTATCCGAAATTTAGTTGATTATCATTATCTCGTCATCTGTTAAATAATTTAACGTTGTCGAATGTGAAGCACTGTTATCACTCTCCTTATTGTTGCATTGGTGTGAGGAGTGGCAGTG
This sequence comes from Procambarus virginalis, assembly GCA_020271785.1. NCBI lineage: Eukaryota > Metazoa > Arthropoda > Malacostraca > Decapoda > Cambaridae > Procambarus > Procambarus virginalis. The sequence goes on from WNGS01000027.1 coordinate 116,985, forward strand.
ATTGGTGCAGTTTATTTTTTCTTTAAATAGGGACATGTATTTGTACTGCAGATAGCAGTACAGTTGCACCGTTTCTTTATATATTTTATACTTGGGTTAGCAAGGCGAGACGCTTCTCTTAACGTGATACTGTTGGTATCAAATAGAAATAGTTTTTAAAGTATGTATCTTAATAAATTTGAACCTTATATTATTTAACATCAACAAATTAGATTTCGAATGTTAAAACCAATTTCAACCAATTAAAGGATTTATCCTTTAATATTAAAAATTGTTCAAACTGAAATAAATATATAACACTGTACGGTGCAGTTGTGTTTGCCTGCCACAGCCTTGAGAGCACGGAGCCTCTCCCTACATTGGCGACCCAGTCTGGCTAAAACATTGCGGTACAGTAGAACCTCAAGCCCAAGGTATTTGTATCTGGTAACATAGTCGAGCAGAGAGCCATCATCCAACTGTATTTTGCGAACGGGGCCACCCCGTCTGGGTGGGTGTCGGTTCAGGATCTTTGTTTTCTCTACTGAGATGACTAAGCATAGTTCCTGACATGTGTACAATACAGAGTTCAGAACATTTTGGGTGTTGGTATACCCATTGGTGTGGATCAGTATATCATCCACATAGCTAATGTGTGTTCGCTGGACCTTCTAGTTACTAAGTTTAAAAGTGCATTGATTAACACATTGAACAGAGTACGACTGAGGACACCTCCCTGTGGAGTGCCAAGTTCAAAATCTCTCGTTACACTCCTATGCCCTTGGAACAGTACAGATGACTTCCTGTTGGATAGATAGCCTCTTATCCACCGTAGAAGCCATCCTCCAAAATTCATTTTAGCAAGTTCTCTCAGAATGACGTGTGGGTTAGCAATGTCAAAGGCTGACTTAAGATCTAGGAAAGTGGTATATGACCTATCAGTATGCAGGGTGAGGAATGTGGTAATACAGTGATGTACACTCTTCCCATGCGTAAAGCCATATATCTGGGGAGACAACATATTATTAATTTTGTAAAGGAGACGGTTGAGAACCATCCTCTCAAGACACTTACAGAGACAACTAGTGAGGGAGACTGGGCGAAAAACACTCGGCTGGTGAGGTTTAGGAATGGGAATAATAACACTGTTGGTCCATGACTTAGGAAGCTCCCCAGTTACATAGCTCATATTATACAATTGAAGCAAGGGATTCCCTGGAACTAGCAGAAGCATACGCAGTATGCCGTAAGTAACTCCATCCTCCCCGGGAGATGTAGCTTTGCCTTTATGTAGAGCAGAATCTAGTTCGTATTTAGTAAGAAGCATGTCACAGTCATCCTCTTGATGAAGCTTGAAGTCAAGGAGCCTTGCCCTATCAGTATATCTATTATTTAATTCATTCTGTGAGGGTAGAGGAAGACTGTTAAAGTTGGAAGTCATGGCCCAAGCATCAACAAGCTCATTTGCTCTGTGCAGAGGATTAGGGTACGAGATCTCTGCAGCATTTTTCCCTTTGATCTTGTTGATATCCTTCCATGCGTGTGAGAAATGAGACCACGGACAAAAGTTTCCAAACTGTCTGCCTCAGCTCCACCATACGTTCCCTGGCCTCAGCCAGAGCCGCTTGAAAGAGCCGAAGCATTTCAGCAGTGCGGGTCCTTCTATAAGCTAGTCCAATTATTCTGGCAGTGCGTTTTAGTGCATGCAATTTAGAATCATTATAATAAGCATAAGTGCTATGACCAGTGTAATTTGGGTTACGTGGCCTGGACGATGGATCAAGTGATTCTATAAACTGGTCGATAGTATCTGTGAGCTCATTGTTAAAATCTTCAACTGATGAAGGCTCAGATGAACTGTACCATTCTGGCACATGAGCAACAAAATTGTCTCGTTGATCGATGGGCACAGCCAGCCTCTTCCGCTTGAACATTCCGCCGGGAGGATAGAGCTGCCAATGCTTACAGTGGCTAATATGGCCAGATGATCAGACGCCATATCTGGCACTATTGACGAGGCGCACACGGTGTGGGAGACGTTGAAACCGAGACATAGATCAAGAATACCTTCGTAGATATGCGTCGGTTCAAGGTCACCCACAATCTGTGCATCATCGTGACTACCTAATAGTGACAACAGTTGGTTGCCGTTACGATTATTGAACTGCGAATTACCAATATTCCTATGCCTAGCGTTATAATCACCTATAATGATGGTAGGCACAGTCTGAATACAGATAGGAAGGTCAGCATAATTAAAGTTACAAGGAGTTGATTATTTAGTACATAGTTGTTTTTCTCTTAAATTGGATGATAGAGGAGGAGTCTTTAACGTGATTGGGAATACATACATACATACATGCATGCGTACATAAATACATGCATACATACATACATACATACATACATACATACATACATACATACATACATACATACATACATACATACATACATACATACATACATACATACATACATACATACATACATACATACATACATACATACATACATACATACATACATACATACATACATACATACATACATACATACATACATACATACATACATACATACATACATACATACATACATACATACATACATACATACATACATACATACATACATACATACATACATACATACATACATACATACATACATACATACATACATACATACATACATACATACATACATACATACATACATACATACATACATACATACATACACGTCCAGTCAGCATATAGCTATTTCGGGACAAAATCCAATACAGTTTATATTGGTGAGACGCCACTGTGATGAGTTTAAATATCACTGGAACTGTAGGTTTATGTGTGACATAGGTGAGGTTAGATGAAGCATCTACAAGGATCAGCTGATGGAGTGTTGTGGAGGCTGGTGGTATTATGCCCAGATGTTGGAGGGTGGATTTGACCCTCCCACCCTCCCTCCCCCCCACATTGACCACAGAACGTCTAACGTTACTTTCCACTCTCGCTTACCAAGGGTATAACCCCCCCCCCCCACACACACACATGCATCAGATTCTTAACTTACAATATTTATGATTTACCAATTTATGTTACTACACTGACTCCCAATTTCACAATATTGTATAAACTTTGATGAATCGCTCGTCTATGGGTCATCCAATAATGTTAGCAGACTTCTAGATGTTACCACTGCTAGGTCTTACCACTGCTAGGACCTATCCACCGCTGCCCATTGGATGGGGGGAGAGGGAGTTATGTGTAGGATAAACATATCAATTGTGACACTATAGCCCTCCATATATGTCAGTTGCTTAAATTATAAACTGTACTTGTGGTCGGTCTCGAGCCCATTGTTGATGTGACAATGTGCATTGACTTTTGTAACTAGCTTATCAAGATTATAACTTGCTTGGCTATATGAATTGTGGGGCTCATTCCCTGAGCCCATTATATGCCTCTGTAACACTCCACTATCGCCCATAGGATGGGTATGGGGTGCATAATAAATGAACTAAACTAAGCTCTGCCTTTTTGATAACATATACAATTATAAGCTTTATTTGTGAATCTTAATTAAACAATATATCACAGAGCCTGTAGGGTTCGGTGAGATGAGCGAAGAGACATGGGAGATTTTACATAAGTACAGTACATGGTAGTTTAAAGCGATATGAAAAGGCTTGAAAGCATTCAAAATGAAGCCATGACAATCATTCTTGGAGTTCCAAGAACTGCCAAAACGTCTAATCTACGATAGGAGTTGTCCCTTCCCAGTGTTAAAAGCAGAATTCAGGAGCTGAATGCTAAGCTTGCAATTAGGATAGCCAGAGATCCTCATTACAATGATATTGCTAAGAAAAAACTGAGCTCTGTGCTACTTTCAGGGGGAAATAGGAGAAGCAAAAAATGGCATCACAGATCAGTCTGCTACCTCGAAGAGCTTCACCTGCTTGAGCAAGCCCGTGAGCTCCTGCCTGTAGAGAGGTTACCTCCCTGGGAGGATGACTCATGCAAGATCATCATCAATGAAATGGCAATGAAAAAATCCAACATGTTACCACAAGAAATGAGGCACAAGTATCTCGAGGAAATTTATAAAGAAGCCGGAGATGAACTAGATCAAATCTACACTGACGGGTCATCTAATCCTGTCAATGGCAGGGCTGGTGCAGAATACACGGTACTCAAGGAAAATACTTTCCAACGCAGAAATGAAGAAAAAGCACGTATTGAGAACTATGCCTCTTCAACGCAAGCAGAGCTAACTGCCATTGTTATGGCGTTAAGGTTTCTTGAACGGAACACTAATGGTGCAGTGATTTGTACCGATTCAAAAGCAGCACTGCAAAGCCTAAGTAAAAATCGGGCAGAAAATCTTGCAATAGTCGCTGAAATTAAGAGAGCTGTGAGAGTTCTTACCAATCAGGGAAGAGTCATCAAGTTTCTGTGGATCCCCTCCCATGTTGGGATATGTGGGAATGAACGAGCAGATGTGCTGGCTGCTGAAGGCGCTGAAGGAGACCATATTGAATACTTCATACCCAAGACTCTACTACAAATTAGAGGTATTGTCAGGCAACATCACCGTGACAAGGTAACTGAGGAAAGGAGGATAGAAGCACAAACCAGTGAATCTGTACGATGGTACAACATGGTTGCAGCTGGCAATCCCAATCATAATGGCCGAAGAGGAGGAGGACGAGGGAGAGAATCAGTAATAGCGAGAATCCGTCTTGGATACAGATATCCATGGAGATATGGAGTGGAAGCAACAGTTGATCAGCGAAGTTGCAGAATCTGTGGTGAGAGTGATGGACACCGCCTTGACCACTATCTACGTGAATGTGAACACCTGAGAGACATCAGAAATATGTGTAGAATAATAAACCCCACATTGTTTGAGTTAGGAAAACACTATTTGTCAAATATTGATACTGTTCTTAAAAGATTTCCCCATTTTGCACCCGCAAGATAACGTAAGCATTTAAGGGTTGATAGATGTTAATCTTCTTGTATGAAGAGCTGTTCACTTGAGACAGTTAAACAAGTCCCAGCTGTGTCTGGGTACAAGTGACAGGATGAACAACCCAGCGGGTTTTCTTACTATTGGGGAGTGTTGTACATGCTGCTATGGCGGTGTGTCCACTCACAAGATGAGTGGCGCTGCCCAATAAACTCGCCCCTCGGGGCAAAATTTAATTTAAAAAAAATGGTAGTTTAAGTAGCGAACGCATGTCAACGAATAACGAGTATATATAACAAACTATTGTCCTATGAAGTCGATTTAACTTCCAAACATATATTTTTTAATAATTGTTAAATGTTTTCTGGCTAGTTATGTTAGATTTTATTAAAAATACGTATTCTACATGTTAACATTATAATTTAAATTTGTGATAATTTGTGCAGAGAAGTGCGACAACTGGATATGCCAACAAACACTTTCCAAACAACGATATATCTTGGATAAGTCGCTCCACAACATTGACGCTTGGACCGTCGACTTCCTTTGATGCTACTTATTTACTTATTTCATAATGAAATTATGATGGTTTGGAGTAAATGTATGTTTTCTCATGTTCTGCATTCAGCACCCACATTATAGTGAGTAAATATACCATATTACTTCATTACTTAAATAATGCTAGAGGGTTTGAGTAGCTTTGGGTCTTTAGTGGACAGAATCTCCAATAGATGGGGCGAGAGTCGCCTCATCTCTCTCGCTCGAGCAAGAGTCGAAACTTAATTTAAAATTGATATATCTTTGTCCTCGAACATGATATATTTCATTTGGTGCAATCATAATAATGTTCATATCTCGGTCTTTCTGGAGGCATATAAGACTTTAGGCTTTATTAGCGTATCTTTGTTAATTATACAATATATCGGCAAGTGGGTAGGCGTCTGCACTACATGCCCGACAAGCTACTGAGCGCTACTATAAAAACATATGTATCTTCACTTGAGCTATAAATATGTCTATTGTAATGTATTTCAAATGAAGCTAATATTTCTATCTTGCTTAAGACATGTATAACATTTGTGTTTATTAACGAATTTACGTGAAATAAACATTGATCTAAGAGAGAGTTGCTCTGTCGTTCAGTCTGTACGGGGTCGGAGCTCCGTAATTTTTAAAATACATGTATCTTCATTAGAACTTTTAATATGTCTATGGTAAAGTGTTTAAAGTGAAGCTTATATGTCTGCCTTTCTTGAGACATATAAAACATATATGTTTATTAACGAATTCACGTGAAATATACATTGTTCTGAGAGAGAGTTGCTCGGTCGATCGATCTGTCCGGGGTCGGAGCTCGGCTATTACAAAAGTACATCTATCTTCGCTTTAAATTTAAATATACCCATGGTAAGGTATTTAGAATGAAGCTTATATTTCTATCTTTCTTGTGACATATAAAAACTCTTACGCTTATTAAGGAATCTGCGTGAAATAGGCATGGTTCTGAGATGAATTCTGCAGTTTTGAGCTCGACGAGCGATGAAAACTGCCCCTTTTATACAACTACAAATATCTTCGGTTTTACTTAAAATATTTGTCTGGTAGACATTTTACAGATAGGTCGCGTTTTTGTCTTTCTTCTGATTAATAAATAATTTTGGTTTAATAAGTCATCAAGATGTTTTCAACAATATTCTTTCGGCGTTCGTCTTTTCCAACATGGGCGACCCTTTTGGAAACGCGATACTTGGGTTAACCCATCCCACTTCTAGATGTTACTGCTGCTCGGCTTAGACTCGGTTACAAGTATCTCTGGGAATTCTCATTATCTGCCGATGTAGACCTGACCAAATGTAAACTGTGTCAACAAAATTATTCGCACACCCTCCGTCACTATGTGATGGAGTGCGAAAAGATTCGTGAATTTAGAGACAATTCTATAACCAATGTTCCAGCGATGTGTAAATATTTCATTCAAAATGATCTGCTACCAGAAATTTTAGCCAAATATCCCCAGTTTGCTAACTGTAGGTAGTAACTGAGTGATTGTAACCTATCCACCGCTGCCCACTGGATGGGAGGCGGTGTGCAGGACAAACATATAAATTTTGACACTAGCTCTCCACATATGTCAGTTGCTTAATTTATAACCTGTACTTGAGGTCGATCTCGAACCCATTGTTGATGTGACGACTTATATTGAATTTTGTAACTAGCTCATCAAGATTGTAACTTGCTTAGCTAAATGAATTGTGGGGTTCAGTCCCTGAGCCCATTATGTGCCTCTGTAACCCTTTCCACTACCGCCCACAAGATGGGTATGGGGTGCATAATAAATGAACTAAACTAAACTAACTAAAACCATAGTTGGGTCTGTTTCCATTATGGTTCAGAACATTTGTTACTTTTAAAATGCTAAGCTAACCTACATACCTAAATACATAGATACACAGATTTACGTATGCCCTACATAAAGTGTTCGAAGTGTCATGAATGTGCATTTACAAAGGTGAAATGCAATTCTGATCAGCTTCCATATGTACTTTATACACATACATATACATACACACACACACATATATACGTACATATACATATATACATGCATATATATAAACACACTTGCATTCATATACATTTGTCTCTTTTACTCTGACAGGGTGAGATAGCTGACAGAGAAACTAGTGTGCAATTAAGCACTTAATCACTGAAGGTGATTAAGGTGCTTTTACAAGTTCAGGTTATATAGTTATATCACATACATACATTTTATAAATGATACATTACATGGTCAATCTTGGATACAAGTCCAATATATCATCAAGTGTTCCAGTACTCATATAGTAATTACACAGTTCAGCATACCTCAGCTCAGGAGTGCGAAAGTCAGACAATATGGGACATTCTACAATATAATGTTCAAGAGAGTGCATGTTTTCTCTTTCACAAAGTTGACACATTGTGTACTCAAATCAAATGTCAAATCAAATGTTTATTTAGGTACTCGACATTTGAGTTTTGAGAAAGCTGCCAGATACGTCTATATCCCAGGCGAATTCTGGCCACTATAACATCACATTGCCGGGTTCTTGTTCTATTAGTCCCATATGTGAATGTCTCCTCACGATATCTATCATAACATTTAATGCTACAACTTTCAGGTCTTTGTTAATTTGTTAGGTCGGTGAGATCTTCATTAGATATTTGTTTAAGTATTCTCTTTGTCACTGCTAATGAAACACCCATATCAATTTCTACCACTGGTTTTCTACAGGCTGTCTTTGCAAGCATATCAACAGTGTCATGCCTCGAGATGCCAACATGTGATGGTATCCATAGAAATTTAATTTCAAATCTGTTTTCTTTAGCAGCTAAAACATTCATTCGAATATCACTGACTATTTTATGGGTGTCACTACTATGTGAGTTCAATGCCAGGAGTGCACTCTGCGATAGTGGGCGGTAGTGGACCCCCTACCGACCCTGTGGGCGGCAGTGGACCCTATATACTAATCCTGTGGGCGATACTGGACCCTATACTCATCCTGTGGGCGGCAATGGACGCCATACACATCCAGTGGGTGTTATTGGACCCCATACCCATTCTATGGGTGGATGTGATCCCCATACCCATCCTGCGGGTGGATGTGACCCCCCAATACCCATCCTGTGGGTGGTATTGGACCCCTTACCCACCTAACAGGTGGTAGTGGACAATATACCCATCCTATAGTTGCTATAGTAGACACCATACAATCTTGTTTGCCGTAGTTTGCCCCATAGACATTCCAACGTAACATCGTTTTCTGTTAGCGTTCCTACAAAACATTCTTTAAATATTTTTAAAGCACAGACTATGGTATATAATATTGATTGGTGAAGCACTGTATTCTATGTAATAATTTATAGTGCTTATTATAATTTACTAAGAACAACTAATATTTCTCAAAACAAAACTACAAGCCTTCAATAGGATGTAGCTGATCTGTAATATTCAAAGAGCATGGACAATAGTAGGTAAATTTTACAACCCATGTGGGTCTTGAAAACTACAATTTTCGTTATAATTGATCCAATCACGACTATTCTGCTATCTACGTTGATGGACGGGTACTGTGAGACGTAAATTGGTACGTGAGGAAGAGTTTGGGCCTTGGTAAAAAAGGTAACTGGGAATATATCACATATGTACTAAATCACATTCAACATATAGACTTTAAGCAGTAAGTCATATATGTGCTGTCTTGTGTGAGGACGGGTTGGGAGGTGGTGTGGCTTTGCTACTAAGAGAAGGTTGGAGTTTCGAAGAGATGGTAATTCAGAACTGTGAAGGTTTCAGTGACTACATATCAGGCACCATAGCAACTGGATGACAGAAAATTACAATAGTAGTCATATATAACCCCCCCCCCGCACCGAATGACAGAAGACCCAGACAGGAATATGATAGAAACAACTTGGCCACCATCAATATAATAGAGCAGCTTCTGTGGCTAGCAGGAACGGATCCAGGCTACTAATCATGGGAGACTTCAACCATGGGAAGATAGATTGGGGGAACAGAGACCCACATGGAGGCCCAGACACATGGAGAGCTAAGCTGCTGGATGTGGCAACAAGAAACTTTCTAAGTCAACACGTCAAGGGACCGACAAGAACGAGAGGAGGGGATGAACCAGCCTTGCTTGATCTGATATTTACCCTAAATGAGTCGGATATAAGGGAAGTTAAGTTGGAAGCCCCATTGGGAATCAGTGATCATAGTGTATTGAGCTGTGAGTACCTGGTTGAGCTAGGTATTATCACCCCCAAAAATGAACTGGGAAACAAAGGGCTGGAGTACCGAAAGGGAAACTATGAGGAGATGAATAAATTCCTATGGGATATACATTGGGACACAGAACTCGGAACCAAGTCCGTACAAGACATGATGGACTATGTCACCCAAAAATGTCAGGAGGCTGTAAGCAGGTTTGTCCCAGTCCGACAGGAAAAAACACAGAAGCAAAGGAAGAATCCGTGGTTTAATAGGGAATGTATGATAGTAAAGGAGCTGAACAAAAGGGCATGGAGGAACTTCCGTAATAACAGAACACCAGAAAGTAGAGAGAGATGCCAGAGAACCAGGAACGAGTATGTCAGTGTGAGAAGAGCAGCTGAGAAAAGGTATGAAAATGATATAGCTAATAAAGCCAAGACCGAACCAAAGCTACTACACAGTCACATCAGGAGGAAGACAACAGTGAAGGAACAGGTGATGAAACTTAGGGTGGGCGAGGACAGGTACACAGAGAATGACAAAGAGGTGTGTGAAGAACTCAACAAAAGGTTCCAGGAGGTCTTTACAATAGAACAAGGAGATGTCACGGTGCAAGAAGAGGTGGCAGCAAACCAGGTGACCTTAGATAGGTTTGAAATTACAAGAGATGAGGTCAAGAAGCACCTATTGGAGCTGGATGTGAGAAAAGCTGTTGGGCCGGACGGAATCTCGCCATGGGTATTGAACGAGTGTGCAGGAGCACTTTGCTTACCACTCTCCATAGTGTATAGTAGGTCACTGGAAACGGGGGATCTACCAGAAATATGGAAGACTGCAAATGTAGTACCAATATACAAAAAGGGTGACAGACAAGAGGCACTGAACTACAGGCCAGTGTCCTTAACATGTATACCATGCAAGGTGATGGAGAAGATTGTGAGAAAAAACCTAGTAACACATCTGGAGAGAAGAGACTTCGTGACAACCCATCAACATGGGTTCAGGGAGGGTAAATCTTGCCTTACAGGCTTGATAGAATTCTACGATCAGGTGACAAAGATTAAGGAAGAAAGAGAAGGGTGGGCGGACTGCATTTTTTTGGACTGTCGGAAAGCCTTTGACACAGTACCCCATAAAAGGTTGATGCATAAGCTGGAGAAACACAGGAGTAACTGGTAGGGCGCTCCAGTGGATAAGGGAGTACCTAAGCAATAGGAAGCAGAGAGTTACAGTGAGGGGTGAGACCTCAGACTGGCGTGAAGTCACCAGTGGAGTCCCACAGGGCTCTGTACTTGGACCTATCCTGTTTCTGATATACGTAAATGATCTCCCAGAGGGTATAGACTCATTCCTCTCAATGTTTGCTGACGACGCCAAAATTATGAGAAGGATTAAGACAGAGGAGGACAGCTTGAGGCTTCAAGAAGACCTGGACAAGCTGCAGGAATGGTCGAACAAATGGCTGTTAGAGTTTAACCCAAGCAAATGTAATGTAATGAAGATAGGGGTAGGAAGCAGGAGACCAGATACAAGGTATCATTTGGGAGATGAAATACTTCAAGAGTCAGAGAGAGAGAGAAAGACCTGGGGGTTGATATCACGCCAGACCTGTCCCCTGAAGCTCATATCAAGAGGATAACATCAGCAGCATATGCCAGGTTGGCTAACATAAGAACGGCCTTTAGAAACTTGTGTAAGGAATCTTTCAGAACATTATATACCACATATGTCAGACCAATCCTGGAGTATGCGGCTCCAGCATGGAGTCCATATCTAGTCAAGCATAAGACTAAACTTGAAAAGGTTCAAAGGTTTGCCACCAGACTAGTACCCGAGCTGAGAGGTATGAGCTACGAGGAGAGACTACGGGAATTAAACCTCACTTCGTTGGAAGACAGAAGAGTTAGGGGGGACATGATCACCACATTCAAGATTCTCAAGGGAATCGACAGGGTTGATAAAGACAGGCTGTTTAACACAAGGGACACACGCACTAGGGGACACAGGTGGAAACTGAGTGCCCAAATGAGCCACAGAGATATTAGAAAGAACTTTTTTAGTGTCAGAGTGGTTGACAAATGGAATGCATTAGGAAGCGATGTGGTGGAGGCTGACTCCATACACAGTTTCAAATGTAGATATGATAGAGCCCAATAGGCTCAGGAATCTGTACACCTCTTGATTGACGGTTGAGAGGCGGGAGCAAAGAGCCACAGCTCAACCCCCGCAAACACAACTAGGTGAGTACAACTAGGTGAGTACACACACACACATACACACACACATCTTGATCTTTGAGTACCTGGTAGAGCTAGGAATTATCTTCCCCAAAAAAGAACTGGGAAACAAAGGGCTGTTGTACCGAAAGGGCAACAATGAGGAGATGAGAAAATTCCTTGGAAATATCCCAAGGAACACAGAACTCACAACTAAGTCCGTGCAAGACATGATGGACTATGTCACCCAAAAGTGCCAGAAAGCAGAAACAGGTTTATCCCGGCCCGACAGGAAAAAAACGAGAAGCAAAAGAAGTATCCATGGTTTAATAGGGCAAAGGAACTGAACAAAAGGGCATAGGAACTTCCGAAATAACAGAACACCAGACAGTAGAGAGAGAGATACCAGAGAACCAGGAACGAGTATGTTAGTGTGAGAAGAGCAGCTGAGAAAAAGTAGCAAAAGGATATAGGTAATAAGAGCAAAGACTGAACCAAAGCTACTACACAGTCACATCAGGAGGACTGAAGGAACTGAACCAGAGAACACATGAATAAAGGAAGGATTAGGGAGATACTAGAGAAACATATAACATAATCAGGGGGATTGCCAGAGTGAAAATAGACGAAACGTTTACACTGATTACTAACAAAACAAGGGAACATGGGTAGAAATCGAAAATCAGACGAGTCATAGAGGTGTTAGAAAGTTTTAATTTAGCGTAGGTTGTAGGAAAGCGGAATGAACTAAAGGAGCAAGTTGTGGAAGCTACCTCTTTTCATTATTTTAAACACATATATAACAGGGATAGATGACAGGAGTCATTGCTTTAAACCACCTGTGACAGGAAAGGCGGGGTCCAAGAGCCAAGGACTGATCCTGCAGGCACTAATAGTTCAGTACAAATTGGTGAGTACACACACACACACATGTATATTTATACTTACTCACACACAGAGGGGACATGATCACCACATACAAGATTATCAAAGGAATTGATAGATAAAGACAGACTATTAAACACAAGGGGCACACGCACTAGGGGACACAGGTGGAAACTGAGTGCCCAAATGAGCCATAGAGACATTAGAAAGATTTTTTCAGTGTCAGAGTAGTAGACAAATGAAATGCATTAAGAAGTGATGTGGTGGAGGCTGACTCCATACACAGTTCAAGTATCGATATGATAGAGCCCAATAGGCTCAGGAATCTGTACACCTGTTGATTGACGGTTGAGAGGCGGGACCAAAGAGCCAGAGCTCAACCCCCGCAAACACAACTAGGTGAGTACAACTAGGTGAGTACACACACAAGGTTTGTCCCAGCCCGACAGGAAAAAAAACCGAGAAGGAAAGGAAGAATCCGTGGTTTAATAGGGAATGTATGAAAGCAAAGGAGCTGAACAAAAGGGCATGGAGGAACTTCCGTAATAACAGAACACCAGAAAGTAGGGAGAGATACCAGAGAACCAGGAACGAGCATGTTAGTGTGAGAAGAGCAGCTGAGAAAAGGTATGAACATGATATAGCTAATAAAGCCAAGACCGAAGCAAAGCTACTATACAGTCACATCAGGAGGAAGACAACAGTGAAGGAACAGGTGATGAAACTTAGAACGGGTGAGGACAGGTACACAGAGAATGACAAAGAGGTCTGTGAAGAACTCAACAAGAGAATCCAGGATGTCTTCACAATAGAACGAGGAGAGGTCCCTTCACTAGGAGTAACTGCGCAGTGACCTCTCTGCGCTAGGAGTGGCAGTAAACCAGGCGACCTTGGAAGGGTTCGAGATTACTAGAGATGGCACTTGTTGTATCTGGACGTGAGAAAAGCTGTTGGCCCGGATGGAATCTCACCTTGGGTATTGAAACAGTGTGCATGAGCGCTCTGCTTGCCACTCTCCATAGTGTATAGTAGGTCACTGGAAACGGGAGACCTACCAGAAATGTGGAAGACTGCTAATGTAGTCCCAATATACAGAAAAGGTGACAGACAAGAGACACTAAACTACAGGCCAGTGTCCTTAACTAGTATTCCATGCAAAGTGATAGAGAACATCGTAAGAAAATACCTTGTAACACATCTGGAGAGAAGGGACTTCGTGACAACCCATCAACATGAGTTCAGGGAAGGAAAATCTTGCCTTACAGGCTTAATAGAATTCTACGATCAGGTGACAAAAATTAAGCAGGAAAGGGAAGGATGAGCGGACTGCATTTTTTTGGATTGTCGGTAAGCCTTTGACACAGTAAACCATAAAAGGCTGATGCATAAACTGGAGAAACAGGCAGAAGTAACTGGTAGAGCGCTCCAGTGGATAAGGGAGAACCTAAGCGATAGGAAGCAGAGAGTTACAGTCAGAGGTGAGACCTCAGATTGGCGTGAAGTCACTAGTGAAGTCGCACAGGGCTCTGTACTAGGACCTATCCTGTTTCTGATATACGAAATGATCTCCCAGAGGGCATAGACTCATTCCTATCAATGTTTGCTGACGACGCCAAAATTATGAGAAGCATTAAGACAGAGGAGGACAACTTGAGGTTTCAAGAAGACCTGGACGAGCTGCAGGAATGGTCGAACAAATGGTTGTTAGAATTTAACCCAAGCAAATGCAATGTAATGAAGATAGGTGTAGAGAGCAGGAGACCAGATACAAGGTATAATTTGGTAGATGAAATCATTAACGATTCTGAGAGAGAGAAAGACCTTGGGGTTGATATCAGGCCGACCATTATGTCCAGCATCAGGAGAGGTCGACGGAGCATTATGTCCAGCATAAGGTTTGGTCGGCGGAGCATTAGGTCCAGCATCAAGAGCAGTCGGTGGAGCATTATGTCCAGCATCAGGTGCGGTTGGTGGAGCATTACGTCCAGCATCAGGAGCGGTCGGTGGAGCATTATGTCCAGCATCAGGAGCGGTCGGTGGAGCATTATGTCCAGCATCAGGAGCGGTCGGTGGAGCATTATGTCCAGCATCAGGAGCGGTCGGTGGAGAATTATGTCCAGCATCAGAAGCGTTCAGCGGAGCATTATGTCCAGCATCAGGTGCGGTCGGTGGAGCATTACGTCCAGCATCACGAACGGTCAGTGGAGCATTATGTCCAGCATCAGGAGCGGTCGGTGGAGCATTATGTCCAGCATCATGAGCGGTCAGTGGAGCATTATGTCCAGCATCAAGAGCGGTCGGTGGAGCATTATGTCCAGCATCATGAGCGGTCAGTGGAGCATTATGTCCAGCATCAAGAGCGGTCGGTGGAGCATTATGTCCAGCACCATGAGCGGTAAGCAGAGCATTATGTCCAACATCAAGAGTGGTCGGCGGAGCATTATGTCCAGCATCAGCAACGGTCAGTGGACTATTATGTCCAGCATCATGAGCAGTCGGCCGACCATTATATCCAGCATCAGAAGCAGTCCAAGGAGCATTATGTCCAGCATCAGGAGGTGTCGGTGGAGCATTATGTCCAGCATCAGGAGCGGTGGACGGAGCATTATGTCCAGCATCAGGAGCGGTGGACGGAGCATTATGTCCAGCATCAGGAGTGGTCGGCGGAGCATTACTTCCAGCAGCAGGCGTGGTCGGTGAGCATTATGTCCAGCATCAGGGGCGGTCGGGTGAGCATTATGTCCAGCATCAGGAGGTGTCGGTTGAGCATTATGTCCAGCTTTAGGAGCGGTAAGGGGACCATTATGTCCAGCATCAGGAACAGTCGGTGGAGCATTATGTCCAGCATCATGAGTGGCCGGCGGTGAATTATGTCCAGCATCAGAAGCGGTTGACGGAGCATTTTGTTCAGCATCCTGATCGGTCGTCGAGTATTTTGTCCAGCATCAGGAGCAGTCGAAGGAGAATTATGTCCAGCATCAGGAGCGGTCGGCGGAGAATTATGTCCAGCATCAGGAACAATTGGCCGACCATTATGTCCATCATCAGTAGCGGTCGGCGGGCCATTATGTCCAGAGTCAAGAGCGGTCGGGTGAGCATTATATCCAGCATCAGGAGCGGTGGGCGGAGCATTATGTCCAGCTTCAGGAGTGGTCGACGGACCATTATGTCCACAATCAGGAGTGGTCGTAGGACCATTATGTCCAGCAGAGCCGTCGGGTGAGCATTATGTCCAGCATCAAGAGCGGTCGGGTGAGCATTATGGCCTGCATCAGGAGCGGTCGAAGGAGCATTATGTCCAGCATCATGAGCAGTCGGCGGACCAATGTCCAGCATTAGGAGGTGTCGACGGAACGTTACTTCCAGCAACAGGCGTGGTCGGCGAGCATTATGTCCAGCATCAGGGGCGTTCGGAATAGCATTATGTCCAGCATCAGGAGCTGTCAACAGAGTATTATATCCAGCATCGACAGTGGTCGACGGATATTTATGTCCAGCATCAGGAGCAGTCGGCGGAGCATTATGTCCAGCATCAGGAGCGGTCAGCAGAGTATTATGCCCAGCATCAGGAACGGTCGCTGGAGCATTATGTCCAGCATCAGCATTCGTACCAGGAGCATTATGTCCAGCATCAGGAGCGGTCGACTGAGTATTATGTCCAGAATCAGGAGTGGTACCAGTAGCATTATGTCCAGCATCAGGAGCGGTCGCTGGAGCATTATGTCCAGCATCAGGAGCGGTCGCTGGAGCATTATGTCTAGCATCAGGAGTGGTCGCTGGAGCATTATGTCCAGCATCAGGAGCGGTCGACGGAGCATTGGCTCACCGTAACAGTGACCAGAGACATAACTCACCTTAACAGTGACCAGAGACATAACTCACCTTAACAGTGACCAGAGACATGACACACCTTAACATTGACCAGAGACATGACTCACCTTAACAGTGACCAGAGACATAACTCACCTTAACAGTGACCAGAGACATGACTCACCTTAACAGTGACCAGAGACATGACTCACCTTAACAGTGACCAGAGACATTACTCACCTTAACAGTGATCAGAGACATGAATCACCTTAACAGTGACCAGAGACATGGTTCTCCTTAACAGTGACCAGAGACATGACACACCTTAACAGTGACCAGAGACATGACTCACCTTAACAGTGACCAGAGACATGGTTCACCTTAACAGAGACCAGAGACATGACACACCTTAACAGTGACCAGAGACATGACTCACCTTAACAGTGACCAGAGACATGACACACCTTAACAGTGACCAGAGACATGACTCACCTTAACAGTGACCAGAGACATGGTTCACCTTAACAGTGACCAGAGACATGACTCACCTTAACAGTGACCAGAGACATGACTCACCTTAACAGTGACCAGAGACATGGTTCACCTTAACAGTGACCAGAGACATGGTTCACCTTAACAGTGACCAGAGACATGACTCACCTTAACAGTGACCAGAGACATGACTCACCTTAACAGTGACCAGAGACATGGTTCACCTTAACAGTGACAAGAGACATGACTCACCTTAACAGTGACCAGAGACATGACCACCTTAACAGTGACCAGAGACATTGACACACCTTAACAGTGACCAGAGACATGACACACCATAACAGTGACCAGAGACATGACTCACCTTAACAGTGACCAGAGACATGACACACCTTAACAGTGACCAGAGACATGACTCACCTTAACAGTGACCAGAGACATGGTTCACCTTAACAGTGACAAGAGACATGACTCACCTTAACAGTGACCAGAGACATGACTCACCTTAACAGTGACCAGAGACATGGTTCACCTTAACAGTGACCAGAGACATGACTCACCTTAACAGTGACCAGAGACATGGTTCACCTTAACAGTGACCAGAGACATGACTCACCTTAACAGTGACCAAAGACCTGACTCACTTAACAGTGACCAGAGACATGACTCACCTTAACAGTGACCAGAGACATGACTCACCTTAACAGTGACAAGAGACATGACTCACCTTAACAGTGACCAGAGACATACCTCACCTTAACAGTGACCAGAGACATGACTCACCTTAACAGTGACCAGAGACATGACTCACCTTAACAGTGACCAGAGACATGACTCACCTTAACAGTGACCAGAGACATGACTCACCTTAACAGTGACCAGAGACATACTCACCTTAACAGTGACCAGAGACATGACTCACCTTAACAGTGACCAGAGACATGACTCACCTTAACAGTGACCAGAGACATGACTCACATAACAGTGACCAGAGACATGACTCACCTTAACAGTGACCAGAGACTGACTCACCTTAACAGTGACCAGAGACATGACTCACCTTAACAGTGACCAGAGACATGACTCACCTTAACAGTGACCAGAGACATGACTCACCTTAACAGTGACCAGAGACATGACTCAATTAACAGTGACCAGAGACATGACTCACCTTAACAGTGACCAGAGACATGGTACACCTTGACAGTGACCATAGACATGGTTCACCTTAACAGTGACCAGAGACATAACTCACCTTAACAGTGACCAGAGACATGACTCACCTTAACAGTGACCAGAGACATGGTTAACCTTAACAGTGACCAGAGACATGACTCACCTTAACAGTGACCAGAGACATGACTCACCTTAACAGTGACCAGAGACATGACTCACCCTTAACAGTGACCAGAGACATGACTCACCTTAACAGTGACCAGACATGACTCACCTTAACAGTGACCAGAGACATGACTCACCTTACAATTGACCAGAGACATCACTCACCTTAACAGTGAACAGACATGACTCATCTTAACAGTGACCAGACATGACTCACCTTAACAGTGACCAGAGACATGACTCACTTTAACAGTGACCAAAGACATGACTCACCTTAACAGTGACCAGAGACATAACTCACCTTAACAGTGACCAGAGATATGACTCACCTTAACAGTGACCAGAGACATACCTCACGTTAAACATGACTCACCTTAACAGTGACCAGAGACATGACTCACCTTAACAGTGACCAGAGACATGACTCACCTTAACAGTGACCAGAGACTTGACTCACCTTAACAGTGACCAGAGACTTGACTCATCTTAACAGTGACCAGAGACCTGACTCACCTTAACAGTGACCAGAGACATGACTCACCTTAACAGTGACCAGAGACATGACTCACCTTAACAGTGACCATCGACATGACTCACCTTAACAGTGACCAGAGACATGACTCACCTTAACAGTGACCAGAGACATGGTTCACCTTAACAGTGACCAGAGACATGGTTCACCTTAACAGTGACCAGAGACATGACTCACCTTAACAGTGACCAGAAACATGACTCACCTTAACAGTGACCAGAGACATGACTCATCTTAACAGTGAGCAGAGTATGGTTCACCTTAACAGTGACCAGAGACATGGTTCTCCTTAACAGTGACCAGAGACATGACTCACCTTAACAGTGACCAGAGACTTGACTCATCTTAACAGTGACGAAAGACATGACTCACCCTAACAGTGAAAAAAGACATGACTCACTTTAACAGTGACCAGACATGACTCACCTTACCATTGACCAGAGCATCACTCACCTTAACAGTGACCAGACATGACTCATCTTAACAGTGACCAGACATGACTCACCTTAACAGTGACCAGAGACATGACTCACCTTAACAGTGACCAGAGACATGGTTCACCTTGACAGTGACCAGAGACATGGTTCACCTTAACAGTGACCAGAGACATGACTCACCTTAACAGTGACCAGAAACATGACTCACCTTAACAGTGACCAGAGACATGACTCATCTTAACAGTGAGCAGAGTATGGTTCACCTTAACAGTGACCAGAGACATGGTTCTCCTTAACAGTGACCAGAGACATGACTCACCTTAACAGTGACCAGAGACTTGACTCATCTTAACAGTGACGAAAGACATGACTCACCCTAACAGTGAAAAAAGACATGACTCACTTTAACAGTGACCAGACATGACTCACCTTACCATTGACCAGAGCATCACTCACCTTAACAGTGACCAGACATGACTCATCTTAACAGTGACCAGACATGACTCACCTTAACAGTGACCAGAGACATGACTCACCTTAACAGTGACCAGAGACCTGACTCACCTTAACAGTGACCAGAGACATGGCTCACCTTAACAGTGACCAGAGACTTGACTCATCTTAACAGGGACTAGAGACCTGACTCACCTTAACAGTGACCAGACATAACTCACCTTAACAGTGACGAGAGACATGACTCACCTTAGCAGTGACCAGAGACATGACTAACCTTAAGAGTGACCAGAGACATGACTCACCTTAACAGTGACCAGAGATATGACTCACCTTTAACAGTGACCAGAGACATGACTCACCTTAACAGTGACCAGAGACATGACTCACCTTAACAGTGACCAGAGACATGACTCACCTTAACAGTGACCAGCGACACGACTCACCTTAACAGTGACCAATCATGACTTACCTCTACAGTGACCAGAGAAATGACTCCCCTTAACAGTGACCAGAGACATGACTCACCTTAACAGTGCCCAGAGACATGACTCACCTTAACACTGACCAGAGACATGACTCACCTTAACAGTGACCAGAGACATGACTCACCTTAACAGTGACCAGAGACATGACTCACCTTAACACTGACCAGAGACATGACTCACCTTAACAGTGACCAGAGACATGACTCATCTTAACAGTGTCGGGGTGTCACAGTGTTCGTTAGTGAAGGGTTAAAGCAAAGGTAGACCGGATCTCCCTTCCAGGTGGTTGCTCCGACAATAACCCTTACTCACCGTCGTTCTACGGGTCTTCCCTCGATCCTCTAGGCTCCACTGCACGCCCCGGAGAGTACCCCAGTCGATCTCACAACCGGCCTTAAATTGCAAGATGAGTGGGGGCACAGATCGTTCCCTCAATCTGTGGCCCGCCCCGACACAGAACTCTTACACAGCCTTTAAGGTCGCCAACTGGTGTTTTTAGGTGTCCAGTAACACTGCAGTGGTGAGGTGTAATTGTGGTAATTGTGGTAAGAGCAATTTCAAACAATATGGTATCAGGCAGATCACTCTGCTTTACTTCATGTAGCGGTCACATGATAAATGGAGGGGATGATATCAAACACCAAAGAGTTTTGGTATTTTACTTAAAAGACAACGAGAAATATATATGCATCAATGTATCAGGAATAATATATGACAACTGTTCAATTCATAGCAGAATAATCTGGAGCGCACCAATATGGTAACACCGGCAGCGCCACGCGTCACCTGTCAGATGTCAGCTGACCGGGACCCTCGCGACCGTGAGAAAAGATTAGTACTTGTTTTCTAATTCTATCACGATCCCCGTTTATTTAACTTTTTCGCAAAACACTGTATTCAACATTCGCATG
Organism: Procambarus virginalis; assembly: GCA_020271785.1. Classification (NCBI taxonomy): domain Eukaryota; kingdom Metazoa; phylum Arthropoda; class Malacostraca; order Decapoda; family Cambaridae; genus Procambarus; species Procambarus virginalis. Next base: position 138,259 of record WNGS01000027.1, read on the forward strand.
GCATACTTATGATTTCACTGGCCTCACGATCAATATCTTATTCACAATGCACTCACAGTGACTTTTCACCGTACCAAAAGATTACTCTATTCTTAATAATATTTACTGTGAATGCATTCGCTTGATCACTGAACTTTACTTTATATCTATATTTTCTCTCAAAGAGATATCACTGGCAATCACTTCATGTATATGATATTATTCAGTACACAGGCATGTACATGGATAAATCATTGATCGAATCACAGGCATATATATATATATATATATATTTATATATATATATATATATATATATATATATATATATATATATATATATATATATATATATATATATAAATCATGAAGATCAATACACTGGCATTTATATCAATAAATCATGGAGATCAACACACAGGCATTTATATCAATAGATCATAGAGATCAACACACAGGCATTATATCAATAGATCAGGAGATCAACACACAGGCATTTATATCAATAAATCATGGAGATCAACACACAGGCATTTATATCAATAATTCTAGGCTCATAGCCTAACACCAATATCTGGTTTACTACCAATATATATAATAATAATAATCACAGGAAATTAATAATAGTCACAGTAAATTCTTTGATGAATCCTGGTGCTTGCACACACCCACACATAGATATATATGTAAACTGATACTGTGAGCGCTCTGGGTAGCCTCACCACACACTGTGCTCTCTGTGACTTAGACTCAGGTGAGACTTGCTCACGACATATAAAATATCCTGACAAGAAAATATATAGCTAACTAAAGGGGAAATGGGAGGGTAACTGTAAACACCTACTTCACCTATCCTAGGATGACAGTTGGGTTGTAGCTCCTGGTCCAGGCTCTCGCCTCGTTCACCATCCAGAAACACAAGCCCACGCCTTAGGATGTCGCGTCTCGCCGCTTCTGTACACTGCAGGTCCGTGCTCCTTCCTCTACAGTACGTCGCAGGGTTGAAGTCGGTCTCCTGGCCGTCAACTTTCCTCCCAACTACGGCAGCCAGCCTACGTCTCGGCGGTCGTCGCACGTTTCCCAATTAGTCCTTGTCACTGTACTCCCAGAGGAACTGCCTCTCACCACTACGAAGTCACTGTGAAGTTATCAGCCGTCCCAGACGATACTGCTTAAGCTCCACACGCACAGCACCCGACTTCAGAGCACTTGAAGCTCACTTCACTGTCAATTCCCTCGTCGTCTAGATATATCGCTAGGTATTTGGGAAGACTTCTCGACGTGCTTGCATCCAACTGTTGACTCGTAGGGTTCCACGAAGGTGGGGTTACTGTCAAACTTGACAGGATCGTCGATCACACGTTCAACCTGGTTGACAAGGCGGTCAACCCGGTTCACTCACGGTGGATTGGCCCGGCCACTAAGCTGTCTCTTATACTGGTGAACTGCCAAGGACGTCACACGTCGATGCCCGGCCCACTTCTTGCAACGCACCTGTCCCTGAGCACTTGTTGCTCAATATTCTGTCAATTCCTTATCTGAGCCACATCTGGGTTGCAGGAAGACCTCACAGAGTGCGCGCTAACAACTGGAGACGCTTACATCCACCGGAGTTCGGTAAATCCGTCACTCTGACAGGATGACCGATCGCACGTCCTACCTCTCGGACGTGTCGTGAAAGACTGATATCGCCAAGGCGCCACCACGGCTGGACCCCCATGCCTATGTGACGTCACTTTTTCCAAAGTCGGTTTTCATTGGCTCCCAGTGCCACGTCGCTGACGGTGACCAATCTGGCGACACTGACGTCACACAGTTTTGGCGGGAGAACAGACTCGCCAGCGCCATATTGGCTCCCTAAAGGGCCTATCCCACAGGCCAAAATACTATATTTTCGCAAATTTCTCGGCTCATCGAGAATACTGTTCTCTCCCACATATGTTCAATTGATGCCTGCAATGTAGAGAACGCTCGGGAATAGTGGACATGACTCTTACAGCAGGCGTGGGAGAATTAGAAGGGGGGGAACACCGTCACATACCCCTCCCCTTAAAATAAGAGTCATGTCTGGTTAGTGCATGCGGGACAACGCATCTGCGACTACGTTGTCCTTTCCACTGAAAATCTTGGCTTCCAGCCAGTATTGCAGCCGCCAATGTGTGACACTCCTCATGTGTCTGCAGACCGTCTTCAAGGTCATCCTGGGCGTCCACTGCTTACCTATTACGGACCGAGGGCTCCACACCTCGCGTCCGTTCACCAGCTGGAACTGTGAGAAGTTTAACGGTTCTGCCACTGCTTTGCGAATGGCCAACAAAACAGGGTCCGCTGCCTCTTCCCACTCGTCTTCCTGCTCTACGCAGAACATTCTCAGAGTTGTCTCTGAGGTGGAGTGGAGTCTTCCGACTGCCCCCTTCGACTGCGATCGGTAGGGCGACGACCGAATCTGCATCACTCCCCAATTTATTACTGTTCGTCTGACACACTCAGACCGGAATATATTTCCACTGTCAGCCTGATTTTCCCTGGGCCTCCTCACCCAAGAGAAAAGATGTTGTAGTTGCCCAGCCACTTCTCTCGACGTTGAACGTCGCATCGTGGTCACCCCTAGGTGACCCGCAGAGTCAACAGCGTGCAACGGACTCAACACTGCCACTCTGCACTTGGCTGGCAACGCTACTTGGCCTCTCGTACCTGGAGAGGCTTTTCCGACCTCCATCCTTACAGGTTTACACTGTCTTACTAATATGCCTTCTTGCCTGTTAAAGTGAGTAGCTTTCTCGGGACCAATACGTCCTCCTTTGGCCTTACAAATCAACTTGGGGAATTCTGCCTGCTGCACCTCCTCGAGACGAGAGCGGTCCACCCCGAGAGAACTGGCGAGGGTCACCTGTACCTCACCTTCTGGGCTGCCTTCGCCCTCCACTCGCTCTCCTGGTTCCATGACGAGGTGATCATTTTCCAGGCCGTCGGACGTCTCCTCGTCGGCCTTATCAGATCCACGCTCTCCTCGTCCGTCGCACTGCCTCGGCGTTACAGCACAGACAGGGAACGCCTCCATGGCGATTCCTTTCTCGTCCCCGCAGGCGTCGAACACTTCGCCTTTCTTCTCGAAGTGCTCCAAGCACTCCTCGTCCTTCACGAGGTTCGGTAGGACACGTCCTCCACATGCGTCATTTCCCAAAATGACCTGTGCCTCCCTCGTGGGCATCGTCGCACAGACCCCCACTACTAGGGTTTGGCATCCATAAACCGAACTCAGGGTTACCTGGTGTAGGGGCATCTGCACTGGGCCTCCCACAGTGGTCACACTTGCCTCACCTACACAGGTATTCTCGTGACACTCAGGGAAAAGGGTTCTGCTCACCAGGGTAAATTCCGCCCCAGTATCTCTCAGCATCATTACCGGGATGGGGTCTGCGTCCCCCACCCTTACAGTTCCCTCACGCACGAATGGGTTAGCCTTTTCCTTCCTAAGTACGGGTCCATCCCGCACTCCTTCGGCTAACTGGTCCTCTACCCGTACAAAAGCAACGTAACCCCGCTGCTTAGGACGTCTACATTCGCGCGCCATGTGTCCTATTAACCCGCAGTTGAAACAGCGGATCCTTCTCCTCCCGCGGACTTCTCTTGCGCCTTCCAAAGACTCATGCTCAGCTTCTCTGGCCGTAACGATAACAAGATCTCTTGAGCTCTCCCTCGGTGACTTCTTCGGCGGTTCCACAGCACTCTTCTGTCCTCTGCTGTCTCCATTCGAGGGGTAGGACCTGGGAGAACTCGGTCCCGTCCTCCATCCGTCCGACCTTCTCTTCTGAGTTTTAGGGTACTTACGTTTATCCGCCCATTTATTAAAATTCTTCAATCTGTTCTCCCTTCGTGCCGTCTTAATTCTCTCTTGTTCTGCTTTAGCGGCCTCCATCTTTATCATAGCCAGTTCAGCCTTGGCCGTTTCTTGTTCGGCCTTGGCTCTCTCTTGTTCAACTTTAAATTTTTCCTGTTCAGCTTTAGCCTTTTCTTGATCGGCTTTAGCTTTCTCTTGCTCAGCTTTAGCTCGCTCCTGCTCGGTTTTGGCTTTCTCTTGCTCAAGCCGAGCCTGCCTCTTTTCACGTTGCAGCTGCACCTCATTGTCTCCTGGTTCCAATTTTGGTTTCACCTCGCGCCTCTCAAGGCTGCTTTCCCTGCTGCTACTTGAGTTTACATTAATTCCTTCATCACTTGGCGCATCATCGGTTTCCACTGAAATTTCTTCCAACCTATCGGTTCTTCTCTACGCAGCTGTGCTTCTTTGCGCTTCAGCTGAGCTTCTCGTTCTTCTCTGCGCAGCTGTGCCTCTCTTTCTGCTTCCTCGCGCTTCAGCTGTGCTTCTCTCTCTGCTTCCTCGCGCCTCAGCTGTGCTTCTCTCTCTGCTTCCTCGCGCTTCAGCTGTGCCTGTGCTTCTCTTTCTGCTTCTTGTTTCCTTAACCAAGTCCGCAGTGCGTCGCGTCTATCCTCTACCTTACCATGCCTACCCTATAGGCCGAAATGGTCTTCCAACATCCTTATCTGCCTCCCAGTGCACGTGTCTAGAATCTTCTCGTCCTGAGTTTTGCAGAACATGCTTACTCTGTCTATTTGTGTTATTGCCCTGATTTCCTTTCGTTTACCAGACGCCCTATCTGACTTCAACCTAACACCATACATTTTAGCGATCAACCAAAGTTGTTCCTGGGTACACTCTTGCAAGATTTCATCATCCCCTGTATCAATGTACTTTTGGGCTCTAGCAAGGTCTCTCTCCGAACTTCTAAAATTCATGACCGCTGTCATCATCCTCCAACTTGTGACTGCGAGTGAAAACTTAGGCCTGATATCTAATACCACAATTACAACCTTGATCTTGCTCGTGATCCTGGCAAGGTCGCCAATGTCGGGGTGTCACGGTGTTCGTTAGTGAAGGGTTAAAGCAAAGGTAGACCGGATCTCCCTTCCAGGTGGTTGCTCCGACAATAACCCTTACTCACCGTCGTTCTACGGGTCTTCCCTCGATCCTCTAGGCTCCACTGCACGCCCCGGAGAGTACCCCAGTCGATCTCACAACCGGCCTTAAATTGCAAGATGAGTGGGGGCACAGATCGTTCCCTCAATCTGTGGCCCGCCCCGACACAGAACTCTTACACAGCCTTTAAGGTCGCCAACTGGTGTTTTTAGGTGTCCAGTAACACTGCAGTGGTGAGGTGTAATTGTGGTAATTGTGGTAAGAGCAATTTCAAACAATATGGTATCAGGCAGATCACTCTGCTTTACTTCATGTAGCGGTCACAAGATAAATGGAGGGGATGATATCAAACACCAAAGAGTTTTGGTATTTTACTTAAAAGACAACGAGAAATATATATGCATCAATGTATCAGGAATAAAATATGACAACTGCTCAATTCATAGCAGAATAATCTGGAGCGCACCAATATGGTAACACCGGCAGCGCCACGCGTCACCTGTCAGATGTCAGCTGACCGGGACCCTCGCGACCGTGAGAAAAGATTAGTACTTGTTTTCTAATTCTATCACGATCCCCGTTTATTTAACTTTTTCGCAAAACACTGTATTCAACATTCGCATGGCATACTTATGATTTCACTGGCCTCACGATCAATATCTTATTCACAATGCACTCACAGTGACTTTTCACCGTACCAAAAGATTACTCTATTCTTAATAATATTTACTGTGAATACATTCGCTTGATCACTGAACTTTTCTTTATATCTATATTTTCTCTCAAAGAGATATCACTGGCAATCACTTCACGTATATGATATTATTCAGTACACAGGCATGTACATGGATAACTCATTGATAATCGAATCACAGGCATATATATATATATATATATATATATATATATATATATATATATATATATATATATATATATATATATATATATATATATATATATAAATCATGAAGATCAATACACAGGCATTTATATCAATAAATCATGGAGATCAACACACAGGCATGTATATCAATAGATCAGGGAGATCAACACACAGGCATTTATATCAATAAATCATGGAGATCAATACACAGGCATTTATATCAATAATTCTAGGCTCATAGCCTAACACCAATATCTGGTTTACTACCAATATATATAATAATAATAATCACAGGAAATTAATAATAGTCACAGTAAATTCTTTGATGAATCCTGGTGCTTGCACACACCCACACAAATATATATATGTAAACTGATACTGTGAGCGCTCTGGGTAGCCTCACCACACACTGTGATCTCTGTGACTTAGACTCAAGTGAGACTTGCTCACGACATAAAAATATCCTGACAAGAAAATATTAGCTAACTAAAGGGGAAATGGGAGGGTAACTGTAAACACCTACTTCACCTATCCTAGGATGACAATTGGGTTGTAGCTCCTGGTCCAGGCTCTCGCCTCGTTCACCATCCAGAAACACAAGCCCACGCCTTAGGATGTCGCGTCTCGCCGCTTCTGTACACTGCAGGTCCGTGTTCCTTCCTCTACAGTACGTCGCAGGGTTGAAGTCGGTCTCCTGGCCGTCAACTTTCCTCCCAACTACGGCAGCCAGCCTATGTCTCGGCGGTCGTCGCACGTTTCCCAATTAGTCCTTGTCACTGTACTCCCAGAGGAACTGCCTCTCACCACTACGAAGTCACTGTGAAGTTATCAGCCGTCCCGGACGACACTGCTTAAGCTCCACACGCACAGCACCCGACTTCAGAGCACTTGAAGCTCACTTCACTGTCAATTCCCTCATCGTCTAGATATATCGCTAGGTATTTGGGAAGACTTCTCGACGTGCTTGCATCCAACTGTTGACTCGTAGGGTTCCACGAAGGTGGGGTTACTGTCAAACTTGACATGATCGTCGATCACACGTTCAACCTGGTTGACAAGGCGGTCAATCTGGTTCACTCACGGTGGATTGGCCCGGCCACTAAGCTGTCTCTTATACTGGTGAACTGCCAAGGACGTCACACGTCGATGCCCGGCCCACTTCTTGCAACTCACCTGTCCCTGAGCACTTGTTGCTCAATATTCTGTCAATTCCTTATCTGAGCCACATCGGGGTTGCAGGAAGACCTCACAGAGTGCGCGCTAACAACTGGAGACGCTTACATCCACTGGAGTTCGGTAAATCCGTCACTCTTTCAGGATGACCGGATCGCACGTTCTACCTCTCGGACGTGTCGTGAAAGACTGATCTCGCCCAGGCGCCACCACGGCTGGACCCCCATGCCTATGTGACGTCACTTTTTCCAAAGACGGTTTTCATTGGCTCCCAGTGCCATGTCGCTGACGGTGACCAATCTGGCGACACTGACGTCACACAGTTTTGGCGGGAGAACAGACTCGCCAGCGCCATATTGGCTCCCTAAAGGGCCTATCCCACAGGCCAAAATACTATATTTTCGCAAATTTCTCGGCTCATCGAGAATACTGTTCTCTCCCACATATGTTCAATTGATGCCTGCAATGTAGAGAACGCTCGGGAATAGTGGACATGACACTTACAGCAGGCGTGGGAGAATTAGAAGGGTGGGAACACCGTCACAACAGTGACCAGACATGACTCACCTTAAAGGTGACCAGAGACATGACTCACCTTAACAGTGACAAGAGACCTGACTAACCTTAACAGTGACCAGAGACATGGCTCACCTTAACAGTGACCAGAGACTTGACTCATCTTAACAGTGACTAGAGACCTGACTCACCTTAACAGTGACCAAACATAACTCACCTTAACAGTGACCAGAGACATGACTCACCTTAACAGTGACCAGAGACATGACTCACCTTAACAGTGACCAGAGACATGACTTACCTTACAGTGACCAGAGACATGACTTACCTTAACAGTGACCAGAGACATGACTCACCTTAACAGTGACGAGAGACATGACTTACTTTTAACAGTGACCAGTGACATGACTCACCTTAACAGTGACCAGAGACTTGACTCATCTTAACAGTGACCAAAGACAAGACTCACCCTAACAGTTATAAAAGACATGACTCACCTTAACAGTGACCAGACATGACTCACCTTAACAGTGACCAGAGACATGCCTCACCTTACCATTGACCAGAGACATCACTCACCTTAACAGTGACCAGACATGACTCATCTTAACAGTGACCAGACATGACCTACCTTAACAGTGACTTGAGACATGACTCACCTTAACAGTGACCAGAGACCTGACTCACCTTAACAGTGACCAGAGACATGGCTCACCTTAACAGTGACCAGAGACATAATTCATCTTAAAAGTGACCAGACTTGTCTCACCTTAACAGTGACCAGAGACACGACTCACCTTAACAGTGACCAGAGACATCACTCACCTTAACAGTGACCAGAGACCTGACTCACCTTAACAGTGACCAGAGACATGACTCACCCCAGCAGTGACCAGAGACATGACTCACCTTAACAGTGACCAGAGACATGACTCACCTTAACAGTGACCAGAGACATGACTCACCTTAACAGTGACCAGAGGCATGACTCACTTTTAACAGTGACCAGAGACATGACTCACCTTAACAGTGACCAGAGTCTTGACTCATCTTAACAGTGACCAAAGACATGACTCACCCTAACCGTTATAAAGACATGACTCACCTTAACCGTGACCAGACATGACTCACCTTAACAGTGACCAGAGACATGACTCACCTTACCATTGACCAGAGACATCACTCACCTTAACAGTGACCAGACATGACTCATCTTAACAGTGACCAGACATGACTCACCTTAACAGTGACCAGAGACATGACTCACCTTAACAGTGACCAGAGACCTGACTCACCTTAACAGTGACCAGAGACATGGCTCACCTTAACAGTGACCAGAGACATGACTAACCTTAACAGTGACCAGAGACATGACTCACCTTAACAGTGACCAGAGACATGACTCACCTTAACAGTGACCAGAGACATGACTCACTTAACAGTGACCAGACATGACTCACCCTAACAGTGACCAGAGACATGACTCATCTTAACAGTGACCAGACATGTCTCACCTTAAAGGTGACCAGAGATATGACTCACATTAACAGTGACCAGAGACCGATCACCTTAACAGTGACCAGAGACATGGCTCACTTAACAGTGACCAGAGACTTGACTCATCTTAACAGTGACTAGAGACCTAATCACCTTAACAGTGACCAGACATAACTCACTGAACAGTGACCAGAGACATGACTCACCTTAACAGTGACCAGAGACATGACTCACATTAACAGTGACCAGAGACATGACTAACCTTAACAGTGACCAGAGACATGATCACCTTAACAGTGACCAGAGACATGACTCACTTTAACAGTGACCAGAGA
>WNGS01000027.1:147633-211583 GCA_020271785.1 Procambarus virginalis
TAAACACAAGGGGCACACGCACTAGGGAACACAGCGTGGAAACTGAGTGCCCAAATGAGCCATAGAGGACATTAGAAAGATTTTTCAGTGTCAGAGTAGTAGACCAAATGAAAATGCATTAAGAAGTGATGTGGTGGAGGCTGACTCCATACACAGTTCAAGTATCGATATGATAGAGCCCAATAGGCTCAGGAATCTGTACACCTGTTGATTGACGGTTGAGAGGCGGGACCAAAGAGCAGAGCTCAACCCCCGCAAACACAACTAGGTGAGTACAACTAGGTGAGTACACACACAAGGTTTGTCCCAGCCCGACAGGAAAAAAACAGAGAAGCAAAGGAAGAATCCGTGGTTTAATAGGGAATGTATGAAAGCAAAGGAGCTGAACAAAAGGGCATGGAGGAACTTCCATAATAACAGAACACCAGAAAGTAGGGAGAGATACCAGAGAACCAGGAACGAGTATGTTAGTGTGAGAAGAGCAGCTGAGAAAAGGTATGAACATGATATAGCTAATAAAGCCAAGACCGAAGCAAAGCTACTATACAGTCACATCAGGAGGAAGACAACAGTGAAGGAACAGGTGATGAAACTTAGATCGGGTGAGGACAGGTACACAGAGAATGACAAAGAGTCTGTGAAGAACTCAACAAGAGATTCCAGGATGTCTTCACAAAAGAAGAGGAGAGGTCCCTTCGCTAGGAGTAACTGCGCAGTGACCTCTCTGCGCTAGGAGTGGCAGTAAACCAGGCGACCTTGGAAGGGTTCGAGATTACTAGAGATGGCACTTGTTGTATCTGGACGTGAGAAAAAGCTGTTGGCCCGGATGGAATCTCACCATGGGTATTGAAACAGTGTGCATGAGCGCTCGGCTTGCCACTCTCCATAGTGTATAGTAGGTCACTGGAAACGGGGAGACCTACCAGAAATGTGGAAGACTGCTAATGTAGTCCCAATATACAGAAAGGTGACAGACAAGAGACACTAAACTACAGGCCAGTGTCCTTAACTAGTATTCCATGCAAAGTGATAGAGATGATCGTAAGAAAATACCTTGTAACACATCTGGAGAGAAGGGACTTCGTGACAACCCATCAACATGAGTTCAGGGAAGGAAAATCTTACCTTACAGGCTTAATAGATTCTACGATCGGTGACAAAAATAAGCAGGAAAGGGAAGGATGGGTGGACTGCATTTTTTTGGATTGTCGGTAAGCCTTTGACACAGTAAACCATAAAAAGCTGATGCATAAACTGGAGAAAACAGGCAGAAGTAACTGGTAGAGCGCTCCAGTGAATAAGGGAGTACCTAAGCGATAGGAAGCAGAGAGTTACATTCAGAGGTGAGACCTCAGATTGGCGTGAAGTCACTAGTGAAGTCCCACAGGGCTCTGTACTAGGACCTATCCTGTTTCTGATATACGAAATGATCTCCCAGAGGGCATAGACTCATTCCTATCAATGTTTGCTGACGACGCCAAAATTATGAGAAGCATTAAGACAGAGGAGGACAACTTGAGGTTTCAAGAAGACCTGGACGAGCTGCAGGAATGGTCGAACAAATGGTTGTTAGAATTTAACCCAAGCAAATGCAATGTAATGAAGATAGGTGTAGAGAGCAGGAGACCAGACAAGGTATAATTTGGTAGATGAAATCCTTAACGATTCTGAGAGAGAGAAAGACCTTGGGGTTGATATCAGGCCGACCATTATGTCCAGCATCAGGAGAGGTCGACGGAGCATTATGTCCAGCATAAGGTTTGGTCGGCGGAGCATTAGGTCCAGCATCAAGAGCAGTCGGTGGAGCATTATGTCCAGCATCAGGTGCGGTTGGTGGAGCATTACGTCCAGCATCAGGAGCGGTCGGTGGAGCATTATGTCCAGCATCAGGAGCGGTCGGTGGAGCATTATGTCCAGCATCAGGAGCGGTCGGTGGAGAATTATGTCCAGCATCAGGAGCGTTCAGCGGAGCATTATGTCCAGCATCAGGTGCGGTCGGTGGAGCATTACGTCCAGCATCACGAACGGTCAGTGGAGCATTATGTCCAGCATCAGGAGCGGTCGGTGGAGCATTATGTCCAGCATCATGAGCGGTCAGTGGAGCATTATGTCCAGCATCAAGAGCGATCGGTGGAGCATTATGTCCAGCATCATGAGCGGTCAGTGGAGCATTATGTCCAGTATCAAGAGCGGTCGGTGGAGCATTATGTCCAGCACCATGAGCGGTAAGCAGAGCATTATGTCCAACATCAAGAGTGGTCGGCGGAGCATTATGTCCAGCATCAGCAACGGTCAGTGGACTATTATGTCCAGCATCATGAGCAGTCGGCCGACCATTATATCCAGCATCAGAAGCAGTACAAGGAGCATTATGTCCAGCATCAGGAGGTGTCGGTGGAGCATTATGTCCAGCATCAAGAGCGGTGGACGGAGCATTATGTCCAGCATCAGGAGCGGTGGACGGAGCATTATGTCCAGCATCAAGAGCGGTCGGCGGAGAATTATGTCCAGAATCAGGAGCGGTCGGGTGATCATTGTGTCCAGTATCAAGAGCGGTCGGGTGAGCATTATGTCCAGCATCAGGAGTGGTCGGCGGAGCATTACTTCCAGCAGCAGGCGTGGTCGGCGAGCATTATGTCCAGCATCAGGGGCGGTCGGCATAGCATTATGTCCAGCATCAGGAGGTGTCGGTTGATCATTATGTCCAGCTTTAGGAGCGGTAAGGGGACCATTATGTCCAGCATCAGGAACAGTCGGTGGAGCATTATGTCCAGCATCATGAGTGGCCGGCGGTGAATTATGTCCAGCATCAGAAGCGGTTGACGGAGCATTTTGTTCAGCATCCTGATCGGTCGTCGAGTATTTTGTCCAGCATCAGGAGCGGTTGGCGGAGAATTATGTCCAGCATCAGGAGCGGTCGGCAGAGAATTATGTCCAGCTTCACGAGTGGTACCAGGAACATTATGTCCATCATCAGTAGCGGCCGGCGGACCATTATGTCCAGCATCAAAAACTGTCGTCAGATCATTATGTCCAGCATTAAGAGCGATCGGGTGAGCATTATGTCCAGCATCAAGAGCGATCGGGTGAGCATTATGTCCAGCATCAAGAGCGGTCGGGTGAGCATTATGTCCAGCATCAAGAGCGGTCGGGTGAGCATTATGTCCAGCATCAAGAGCGGTCGGGTGAGCATTATGTCCAGCATCAGGAGCAGTCGAAGGAGAATTATGTCCAGCATCAGGAGCGGTCGGCGGAGAATTATGTCCAGCATCAGGAACAATTGGCCGACCATTATGTCCATCATCAGTAGCGGTCGGCGGGCCATTATGTCCAGAGTCAAGAGCGGTCGGGTGAGCATTATATCCAGCATCAGGAGCGGTGGGCGGAGCATTATGTCCAGCTTCAGGAGTGGTCGACGGACCATTATGTCCACAATCAGGAGTGGTCGTAGGACCATTATGTCCAACATCAGGATTGGTCTGAGGACCATTATGTCCAACATCAGGAGCGGTCCGCGGATCATTGTGCCCAACGTCGAGACCGTTCGGCGGACCCTTATGTCCAGCATTAAGAGCAGTCGGGGAACATTTATGTCCAGCATCATGAGTGATCGTCGGAGCATTATGTCCAGTATCAGGAGTGGTCTGCGGAGCATTATGTCCAGCATCAAGAGCGATCGGGGGAGCATTATGTCCAGCATCAGAGCCGTCGGGTGAGCATTATGTCCAGCATCAAGAGCGGTCGGGTGAGCATTATGGCCAGCATCAGGAGCGGTCGAAGGAGCATTATGTCCAGCATCACGAGCAGTCGGCGGACCAATGTCCAGCATTAGGAGGTGTCGACGGAACGTTACTTCCAGCAACAGGCGTGGTCGGCGAGCATTATGTCCAGCATCAGGGGCGTTCGGCATAGCATTATGTCCAGCATCAGGAGCTGTCAACAGAGTATTATATCCAGAATCGACAGTGGTCGACGGATATTTATGTCCAGCATCAGGAGCAGTCGGCGGAGCATTATGTCCAGCATCAGGAACGGTCGCTGGAGCATTATGTCCAGCATCAGCATTCGTACCAGGAGCATTATGTCCAGCATCAGGAACGGTCGACTGAGTATTATGTCCAGAATCAGGAGTGGTACCAGTAGCATTATGTCCAGCATCAGGAGCGGTCGCTGGAGCATTATGTCCAGCATCAGGAGCGGTCGCTGGAGCATTATGTCCAGCATCAGGAGTGGTCGCTGGAGCATTATGTCCAGCATCAGGAGCGGTCGTCGGAGTATTATGTCCAGCATCAGGAGCGGTCGACGGAGCATTGGCTCACCGTAACAGTGACCAGAGACATAACTCACCTTAACAGTGACCAGAGACATAACTCACCTTAACAGTGACCAGAGACATGACACACCTTAACATTGACCAGAGACATGACTCACCTTAACAGTGACCAGAGACATAACTCACCTTAACAGTGACCAGAGACATGACTCACCTTAACAGTGACCAGAGACATGACACACCTTAACAGTGACCAGAGACATGACTCACCTTAACAGTGACCAGAGACATGACTCACCTTAACAGTGACCAGAGACATGACTCACCTTAACATTGATCAGAGACATGACTCACCTTAACAGTGACCAGAGACATGGTTCACCTTAACAGTGACCAGAGACATGACACACCTTAACAGTGACCAGAGATATGACACACCTTAACAGTGACCAGAGACATTGACACACCTTAACAGAGACCAGAGACATGACACACCATAACAGTGACCAGAGACATGACTCACCTTAACAGTGACCGGAGACATGACACACCTTAACAGTGACCAGAGACATGACTCACCTTAACAGTGACCAGAGACATGGTTCACCTTAACAGTGACAAGAGACATGACTCACCTTAACAGTGATCAGAGACATGACTCACCTTAACAGTGACCAGAGACATGGTTCACCTTAACAGTGACCAGAGACATGACTCACCTTAACAGTGACCAGAGACATGGTTCACCTTAACAGTGACCAGAGACATGACTCACCTTAACAGTGACCAGAGACTTGGTTCACCTTAACAGTGACAAGAGACATGACTCACCTTAACAGTGACCAGAGACATGACTCACCTTAACAGTGACAAGAGACTTGACTCACCTTAACAGTGACCAGAGACATACCTCACGTTAACAGTGACCAGAGACATGACTCACTTTACCAGTGCCCAGAGACATGACTGACCTTAACAGTGACCAGAGACATAACTCACCTTAACAGTGACCAGAGACATGACTCACCTTAACAGTGACCAGAGACATACCTCACGTTAACAGTGACCAGAGACATGACTCACCTTAACAGTGACCAGAGACATGACTCACGTTAACAGTGACCAGAGACATGACTCACCTTAACAGTGACCAGAGACTTGACTCATCTTAACAGTGACCAGAAACCTGACTCACCTTAAAAGTGACCAGAGACATGACTCACCTTAACAGTGACCAGAGACATGACTCACCTTAACAGTGACCAGAGACATGACTCACCTTATCAGTGACCAGAGACATGACTCACCTTAACAGTGACCAGAGACATGACTCACCTTAACAGTGACCAGAGACATGGTTCACCTTGACAGTGACCAGAGACATGGTTCACCTTAACAGTGACCAGAGACATGACTCACCTTAACAGTGACCAGAGACATGACTCACCTTAACAGTGACCAGAGACATGATTCACCTTAACAGTGACCAGAGACATGGTTCACCTTAACAGTGACCAGAGACATGGTTCTCCTTAACAGTGACCAGAGACATGATTCACCTTAACAGTGACCAGAGACATGACTCACCCTAACAGTGACCAGAGACATGACTCACCTTAACAGTGACCAGACATGACTCACCTTAACAGTGACCAGAGACATGACTCACCTTACAATTGACCAGAGACATCACTCACCTTAACAGTGAACAGACATGACTCATCTTAACAGTGACCAGACATGACTCACCTTAACAGTGACCAGAGACATGACTCACTTTAACAGTGACCAAAGACATAACTCACCTTAACAGTGACCAGAGACTTGACTCATCTTAACAGTGACCAGAGACCTGACTCACCTTAACAGTGACCAGAGACATGACTCACCTTAACAGTGACCAGAGACATGACTCACCTTAACAGTGACCATAGACATGACTCACCTTAACATTGACCAGAGACATGACTCACCTTAACAGTGACCAGAGACATGGTTCTCCTTAACAGTGACCAGAGACATGACTCACCTTAACAGTGACCAGAGACTTGACTCATCTTAACAGTGACGAAAGACATGACTCACCCTAACAGTGATAAAAGACATGACTCACCTTAACAGTGACCAGACATGACTCACCTTAACAGTGACCAGAGACATGACTCACCTTACCATTGACCAGAGACATCACTCACCTTAACAGTGACCAGACATGACTCATCTTAACAGTGACCAGACATGACTCACCTTAACAGTGACCAGAGACATGACTCACCTTAACAGTGACCAGAGACCTGACTCACCTTAACAGTGACCAGAGACATGGCTCACCTTAACAGTGACCAGAGACTTGACTCATCTTAACAGTGACTAGAGACCTAACTCACCTTAACAGTGACCAAACATTACTCACCTTAACAGTGACCAGAGACATGACTCACCTTAACAGTGACCAGAGACATGACTCACCTTAACAGTGACCAGAGACATGACTCACCTTAACAGTGACCAGAGACATGACTCACCTTAACAGTGACGAGAGACATGACTAACCTTAACAGTGACCAGAGACATGACTCACCTTAACAGTGACCAGAGACTTGACTCATCTTAACAGTGACCAAAGACAAGACTCACCCTAACAGTTATAAAAGACATGACTCACCTTAACAGTGACCAGACATGACTCACCTTAACAGTGACCAGAGACATGACTCACCTTACCATTGACCAGAGACATCTCTCACCTTAACAGTGACCAGACATGATTCATCTTAACAGTGACCAGACATGACTCACCTTAACAGTGACCAGAGACATGACTCACCTTAACAGTGACCAGATACCTGACTCACCTTAACAGTGACCAGAGACATGGCTCACCTTAACAGTGACCAGAGACATGACTCACCTTAACAGTGACCAGAGACATGACTCACCTTAACACTGACCAGAGACATGACTCACCTTAACAGTGACCAGAGACATGACTCACCTTAACAGTGACCAGACATGACTCACCCTAACAGTGACCAGAGACATGACTCATCTTAACAGTGACCAGACATGACTCACCTTAATTACATAGTTGGATACAACTATCCAACACTGGGAAGGGATCAGGATAAGGATTTGGGATGGGATGGGGAGGAATGGGGACCAGAGACATGACTCACCTTAACAGTGACCAGAGACATGACTCACTTTTAACAGTGACCAGAGACATGACTCACCTTAACAGTGATCAGAGACTTGACTCAACTTAACAGTGACCAAAGACATGACTCACCTTAACAGTGATAAAAGACATGACTCACCTTAACAGTGACCAGACATGACTCACCTTAGCAGTGACCAGAGACATGACTCACCTTACCATTGACCACAAACATCACTCACCTTAACAGTGACCAGGCATGACTCATCTTAACAGTGACCAGAGACATGACTCACCTTAACAGTGACCAGTGACATGACTCACCTTAACAGTGACGAGAGACATGACTAACCTTAACAGTGACCAGAGACATGACTCACCTTAACAGTGACCAGAGACTTGACTCATCATAACAGTGATCAAAGACAAGACTCACCCTAACAGTTATAAAAGACATGACTCACCTTAACAGTGACCAGACATGACTCACCTTAACAGTGACCAGAGACATGACTCACCTTACCATTGACCAGAGACATCTCTCACCTTAACAGTGACCAGACATGACTCATCTTAACAGTGACCAGACATGACTCACCTTAACAGTGACCAGAGACATGACTCACCTTAACAGTGACCAGAGACCTGACTCACCTTAACAGTGACCAGAGACATGGCTCACCTTAACAGTGACCAGAGACATGACTCACGTTAACAGTGACCAGAGACATGACTCACCTTAACACTGACCAGAGACATGACTCACCTTAACAGTGACCAGAGACATGACTCACCTTAACAGTGACCAGACATGACTCACCCTAACAGTGACCAGAGACATGACTCATCTTAACAGTGACCAGACATGACTCACCTTAATTACATAGTTGGATACAACTATCCAACACTGGGAAGGGATCAGGATAAGGATTTGGGATGGGATGGGGAGGAATGGGGACAAGAGACATGACTCACCTTAACAGTGACCAGAGACATGACTCACTTTTAACAGTGACCAGAGACATGACTCACCTTAACAGTGATCAGAGACTTGACTCATCTTAACAGTGACCAAAGACATGACTCACCCTAACAGTGATAAAAGACATGACTCACCTTAACAGTGACCAGACATGACTCACCTTAACAGTGACCAGAGACATGACTCACCTTACCATTGACCACAAACATCACTCACCTTAACAGTGACCAGACATGACTCATCTTAACAGTGACCAGACATGACTCACCTTAACTGTGACCAGAGACATGACTCACCTTAACAGTGACCAGAGACCTGACTCACCTTAACAGTGACTAGAGACATGGCTCACCTTAACAGTGACCAGAGACTTGACTCATCTTAACAAAGACTAGAGACCTGACTCACCTTAACAGTGACCAGACATAACTCACCTTAACACTGACGAGAGACATGACTCACCTTAACAGTGACCAGAGACATGACTCACCTTAACAGTGACCAGAGACATGACTCACCTTAACAGTGACCAGAGACATGACTCACCTTAACAGTGACCAGAGTCATGACTCACCTTAACAGTGACCAGAAACATGACTCACCTTAACAGTGACCAGAGACACGACTCACCTTAACAGTGACCAGAGACATGGTTCACCTTAACAGTGATCAGAGACATGACTCACCTTAACAGTGACCAGAGACATGACTCTCCTTAACAGTGACCAGAGACATGACTCATCTTAACAGTGACCAGAGACTTGACTCATCTTAACAGTGACTAGAGACCTGACTCACCTTAACAGTGACCAGACATAACTCACCTTAACAGTGACCAAAGACATGACTCACCTTAACAGTGACCAGAGACATGACTCACCATGTCAGTGAGCAGAGACATGTTCACCTAACAGTGATCAGAGACATGACTCACCTTAACAGTGACCAGAGACATGAGTCTCCTTAACAGTGACCAGAGACATGACTCATCTTAACAGTGACCAGAGACTTGACTCATCTTAACAGTGACTAGAGACCTGACTCACCTTAACAGTGACCAGACATAACTCACCTTAACAGTGACCAGACATGACTCATCTTAACAGTGACCAGACATGACTCACCTTAACAGTGACCAGAGACATGACTCACCTTAACAGTGACCAGAGACCTGACTCACCTTAACAGTGACCAGAGACATGGCTCACCTTAACAGTGACCAGAGACTTGACNTTATTTTTTTTTTTCTTAGTAGGTAGAAATTGAGTGGACTGTATGTACTTGTTAAAACTGCCTGAAATTATTCTCACACAAATTGGGGGGACAATTTGTAGCTTAAACCACTTGTAATGGCTCCTTCTTAAACTACAAATTGTTTACATAAGTTTAATTATAATAATATTATCATACCACATATGGTGGTCTAATCTACTATTATTTCAACAATTATTACTAGTTATGAATACTACTACTACATAACTAGAATGGCCTTATCTGAGCCTGTAGTAAGGGCCTGCTAAGACCGTGTCATGTTAGCATCTATGTGGGTGTGGCCCTGTGCCTCATGGTGCCAATGGCGGCTGTGGAGGCCTTCAAGGCTGGCAACAGCTAGGTACATGTACATAGTTCTACTGCTCAGCTACTTGCTGTTCCAAGTCACAATTTACCTGTATGGGATGCAAAGAGTTAATATCTGTTCCCTGAACATATCAATACAGGTATAACATGGTATGTGAGGGCTGTAAAAATGGGGTACACGTACATGGTGTTGGTGTTGTTCATATATCATAACCGCCAATACCCTTTGATATTAAAAAGTGCACTATTATAATATACAAATACTTGGTAAGACGGATACGTTCGTTGCTGTGATGTTGATAGGCTGTGTTGTTGGTTGTTGACACGTTAATTGGGTGTCTAGGTGTTAAACCAACTCTGGAGCCATGGGCAGCGTAAGGCTGCTCTGTTATTGTTTTCGTGTGAGCGTGGCGTCTGTTGAGACGCTCTGCCTCCCTAGTTGTTCCAATATTTTTTTCCACTTCTAAGTTAAATTTACGTTAACAAGGGAATCAAGCTATATTTTGGTGTTAATAATTATATTCAGTCTTATTGAACACTTTTTTATTCAATTTAGACATTAAACTGTTGTATGAACAGTGGTTTAATAATGTAAATACTGCGGCGACGTCGATGACGTCACGGAGTCTCCCATTCTCTAATTTAAGAGGATACTGTTAAGGGAAGACTATACTATTTGTGTATAAGTGTGTCGGTTTCCCGACAGACATGACTCACCTTAACAGTGACCAGAAACATGACTCACCTTAACAGTGACCAGAAACATGACTCACCTTAACAGAGACCAGCGACATGACTCACCTTAACAGTGAATAGAGACATGACTCACCTTAACAGTGACCAGAGACATGACTTTCCTTAGCAGTGACCAGAGACATGACTCACCTTAACAGTGACCAGAGACCTGACTCACCTTAACAGTGACCAGAGACCTGACTCACCTTAACAGTGACCAGAGACATGACTCACCTTAACAGTGACCAGAGACCTGACTCACCTTAACAGCGACCAGAGACATGGCTCACCTTAACAGTGACCAGAGGCTTGACTCATCTTAACAGTGACTAGAGACATGACTCACCTTAACAGTGGGCAGAGACATGACTCACCTTAACAGTGATTAGAGACATGACACACTTTAACAGTGACCAAAGACATGACTCACCCTAACAGTGACCAGAGACATGACTCACCTTAACAGTGACCAGAGACATGACTCACCTTAACAGTGACCAGAGACACGACTCACCTTAACAGTGACCAGATATGACTCACCTTAACAGTGACCAGAGACACGACTCACCTTAACAGTGACCAGAGACATGACTCACCTTAACAGTGACCAGAGACCTGACTCACCTTAACAGTGACCAGAGACATGACTCACCCCAACAGTGACCAGAGACATGACTCACCTTAACAGTGACCAGAAACATGACTCACCTTAACAGTGACCAGAAACATGACTCACCTTAACAGAGACCAGAGACATGACTCACCTTAACAGTGACCAGAGACCTGACTCACCTTAACAGTGACCAGAGACATGACTCACCTTAACAGTGACCAGAGACCTGACTCACCTTAACAGTGACCAGAGACATGGCTTACCTTAACAGTGACCAGAGACATGGCTCACCTTAACAGTGACCAGAGGCTTGACTCATCTTAACAGTGACTAGAGACCTGACTCACCTTAACAGTGACCAGACATGACTCATATTAACAGTGACCAGAGACATGACTCACCTTAACAGTGACCAGAGACATGACTCACCTTAACAGTGACCAGAGACATGACTCACCTTAACAGTGACCAGAGACCTGACTCACCTTAACAGTGACCAGAGAATGACTCACCCCAACAGTGACCAGAGACATGACTCACCTTAACAGTGACCAGAAACATGACTCACCTTAACAGTGACCAGAAACATGACTCACCTTAACAGAGACCAGAGACCTGACTCACCTTAACAGTGACCAGAGACCTGACTCACCTTAACAGTGACCAGAGACCTGACTCACCTTAACAGTGACCAGAGACATGACTCACCTTAACAGTGACCAGAGACCTGACTCACCTTAACAGTGACCAGAGACATGACACACCTTAACAGTGACCAGAGACATGACTCACCTTAACAGTGGCCAGAGACATGACTCACCTTAACAGTGATTAGAGACATGACACACTTTAACAGTGACCAAAGACATGACTCACCCTAACAGTGACCAGAGACATGACTCACCTTAACAGTGACCAGACATGACTCACCTTAACAGTGACCAGAGACATCACTCACCTTAACAGTGAGCAGACATGACTCATCCTAACAGTGACCAGACATGACTCACCTTAACAGTGACCAGAGACACGACTCACCTTAACAGTGACCAGAGACATCACTCACCTTAACAGTGACCAGATACCTGACTCACCTTAACAGTGACCAGAGACATGACTCACCCCAACAGTGACCAGAGACATGACTCACCTTAACAGTGACCAGAGACATGACTCACCTTAACAGTGACCAGAGACATGACTCACCTTAACAGAGACCAGAGACATGACTCACCTTAACAGTGACCAGAGACCCGGCTCGCCTTAACAGTGACCAGAGACATGACTNTCACTTGAACGTGTCCAGCGTAGGATGACTAAGTTAATTCCCCTAATTAGAAATCTTTCATATGAAGTAAGATTAACAAAGCTTAATTTGCATTCACTGGAAAGGCGAAGAGTTAGGGGTGACATAATAGAGGTTTACAAGTGGATGAATGGACATAACAAAGGGGATATTAATAGGGTACCTTGAGGATACCTTGAGGTGCTTCCGGGGCTTATCGTCCCCGCGGCCCGGTCATCGACCAGGCCTCCTGGTTGCTGGACTGATCAACCAGGCTGTTGGACGCGGCTGCTCGCAGCCTGACGTATGAGTCACAGCCTGGTTGATCAGGTATCCTTTGGAGGTGCTTATCCAGTTCTCTCTTGAACACTGTGAGGGGTTTGCCAGTTATGTCCCTTATGTGTAGTGGAAGCGTGTTGAACAGTCTCGGGCCTCTGATGTTGATAGAGTTCTCTCTCAGAGTACCAGTTGCACCTCTGCTTTTCAACGGGGGTATTCTGCACATCCTGCCATGTCTTCTGGTCTCATGTGATGTTATTTCTGTGTGCAGGTTGGGACCAGCCCCTCTAATATTTTCCACGTGTAAATTATTATGTATCTCTCCCGCCTGCGCTCAAGGGAATACAGATTTAGGCTCTTTAGTCGGTCCCAATAGTTTAGATGTTTTACCGAGTGGATTCTAGCAGTAAAGGATCTCTGCACGCTCTCCAGGTCAGCAATTTCACCCGCAGTGAAAGGGGCTGTCATTGTGCAGCAGTACTCCACTCTAGAGAGCACAAGCGTTTTGAAAAGTGTCATCATCGGTATAGCATCTCTAGTGTGAAAAGTTCTTGTTATCCAACCTGTCATTTTTCTTGCAGTTGTGACGGCTACTTTATTGTGTTCTTTAAAGGTAAGGTCTTCCGACATGAGTACACCCAGATCCTTTACATTGCCTTTTCGTTCTATGTTATGATTTGCCTGAGTTTTGTACGTGGTTTCAGTTTTTATATTTTCATTCTTTCCATAGCGCATGAGCTGGAACTTGTCTTCGTTAAACACCATATTATTTTCTGTAGCCCATAGAAAGACCTGATCTACATCTGACTGGAGGTTCGCCGTGTCCTCTATGTTGCCTACTCTCATGAAGATCCTAGTGTCATCTGCAAAGGATGATACAGTGCTATAGGTTGTGTTCTTGTCTATGTCCGATATAAGGATGAGAAAAAGTACTGGAGCAAGCACAGTACCCTGGGGGACTGAGCTCTTAACGGTTGACGGGTTGGATTTTATTTTGTTGACTATTACACATTGGGTTCTGTTGGTCAGGAAATTGTAGATCCATCTGCCTACTTTTCCGGTAATTCCTTTTGAGCGCATTTTATGGGCAATAACACCATGGTCACATTTATCAAAAGCTTTTGCAAAATCTGTGTAAATTACATCAGCGTTTTGTTTGTCTTCCATAGCATCTAATGCCATATCATAGTGGTCCAGCAACTGCGACAGGCAAGAGCGCCCTGTTCTGAAACCATGTTGTCCGGGGTTATGGAGATGCTGTGATTCCATGTATTTTGTGATCTTACTTCTTAGCACTCTCTCAAAATTTTTATGATGTGCGATGTTAGTGCTATCGGTCTGTAATTTTTTGCCTCTGCCTTATTTCCTCCTTTATGAAGTGGTGCTATCTCTGACCCTAACAGTGACCAGAGACATGACTCACCTTAAAAGTGACCAGAGACATGACTCACCTTAAAAGTGACCAGAGACATGACTCACCTTAACAGTGACCAGAGACATGACTCACCTTAACAGTGATGAGAGACATGACTCACCTTAACAGTGACCAAAGACATGACTCACCCTAACAGTGACCAGAGACATGACTCACCTTAACAGTGACCAAAGACATGACTCACCCTAACAGTGACCAGAGACATGACTCACCTTAACAGTGACCAGACATAACTCACCTTAACAGTGACCAGAGACATGACTCACCTTACCATTGACCAGAGACATCACTCACCTTAACAGTGACCAGACATGACTCATCTTAACAGTGACCAGACATGACTCACCTTAACAGTGACCAGAGACATGACTCACCTTAACAGTGACCAGAGACCTGACTCACCTTAACAGTGACCAGAGACATGGCTCACCTTAACAGTGACCAGAGGCTTGACTCATCTTAACAGTGACTAGAGACCTGACTCACCTTAACAGTGACCAGACATGACTCACATTAACAGTGACCAGAGACATGACTCAACAGTGACCAGAGATATGACTCACCTTAACAGTGACCAGAGACATGACTCACCTTAACAGTGACCAGAGACATGACTCACCTTAACAGTGACCAGAGACATGACTCACCTTAACAGTGACCAGAGACACGACTCACCTTAACAGTGACCAATCATGACTTACCTCTACAGTGACCAGAGAAATGACTCCCCTTAACAGTGACCAGAGACATGACTCACCTTAACAGTGACCAGAGACATGACTCACCTTAACAGTGACCAGAGACATGACTCACCTTAACAGTGACCAGAGACATGACTCACCTTAACAGTGACCAGAGACATGACTCACCTTAACAGTGACCAGTGACATGACTCACCCTAACAGTGACCAGAGACATGACTCACCTTTAACAGTGACCAGAGACATGACTCACCTTAACAGTGACCAAAGACATGACTCACCCTAACAGTGACCAGAGACATGACTCACCTTAACAGTGACCAGAGACATGACTCACCTTAACAGTGACCAGAGACATGACTCACCTTAACAGTGACCAGAGACATGACTCACCTTAACAGTGATCAGAGACATGACTCACCTTAACAGTGACCAAAGACATGACTCACCCTAACAGTGACCAGAGACATGACTCACCTTAACAGTGACCAAAGACATGACTCACCCTAACAGTGACCAGAGACATGACTCACCTTAACAGTGACCAGACATAACTCACCTTAACAGTGACCAGAGACATGACTCACCTTACCATTGACCAGAGACATCACTCACCTTAACAGTGACCAGACATGACTCATCTTAACAGTGACCAGACATGACTCACCTTAACAGTGACCAGAGACATGACTCACCTTAACAGTGACCAGAGACCTGACTCACCTTAACAGTGACCAGAGACATGGCTCACCTTAACAGTGACCAGAGGCTTGACTCATCTTAACAGTGACTAGAGACCTGACTCACCTTAACAGTGACCAGACATGACTCACATTAACAGTGACCAGAGACATGACTCAACAGTGACGAGAGATATGACTCACCTTAACAGTGACCAGAGACATGACTCACCTTAACAGTGACCAGAGACATGACTCACCTTAACAGTGACCAGAGACATGACTCACCTTAACAGTGACCAGAGACACGACTCACCTTAACAGTGACCAATCATGACTTACCTCTACAGTGACCAGAGAATGACTCCCCTTAACAGTGACCAGAGACATGACTCACCTTAACAGTGACCAGAGACATGACTCACCTTAACAGTGACCAGAGACATGACTCACCTTAACAGTGACCAGAGACATGACTCACCTTAACAGTGACCAGAGACATGACTCACCTTAACAGTGACCAGTGACATGACTCACCTTAACAGTGACCAGAGACATGACTCACCTTTAACAGTGACCAGAGACATGACTCACCTTAACAGTGACCAGAGACATGACTCACCTTAACAGTGACCAGAGACATGACTCGCCTTAACAGTGACCAGAGACATGACTCACCTTAACAGTGATCAGAGACATGACTCACCTTAACAGTGACCAAAGACATGACTCACCCTAACAGTGACCAGAGACATGACTCACCTTAACAGTGACCAGACATGACTCACCTTAACAGTGACCAGAGACATCACTCACCTTAACAGTGACCAGACATGACTCATCTTAACAGTGACCAGACATGACTCACCTTAACAGTGACCAGAGACACGACTCACCTTAACAGTGACCAGATACATGACTCACCTTAACAGTGACCAGAGACCTGACTCACCTTAACAGTGACCAGAGACATGACTCACCCCAACAGTGACCAGAGACATGACTCACCTTAACAGTGACCAGAGACATGACTCACCTTAACAGTGACCAGAGACATGACTCACCTTAACAGAGACCAGAGACATGACTCACCTTAACAGTGACCAGAGACCTGACTCACCTTAACAGTGACCAGAAACATGACTCACCTTAACAGTGACCAGAAACATGACTCACCTTAACAGAGACCAGCGACATGACTCACCTTAACAGTGACCAGAGACATAACTCACCTTAACAGTGACCAGAGATATGACTTACCTTAGCAGTGACCAGACATAACTCACCTTAACAGTGACCACAGTCATGACTCACCTTTAACAGTGACCAGAGACATGACTCACCTTAACAGTGACCATAGACATGACTAACCTTAACAGTGACCAGAGACATGACTCACCTTAGCAGTGACCACAGACATGACTCACCTTTAACAGTGACCAGAGACATGACTCACCTTAACAGTGACCAGAGACATGACTCACCTTAACAGTGACCAGAGACATGACTCACCTTAACAGTGACCAGAGACACGACTCACCTTAACAGTGACCAATCATGACTTACCTCTAAAGTGACCAGAGAAATGACTACCCTTAACAGTGACCAGAGACATGACTCTCCTTAACAGTGACCAGAGACATGACTCACCTTAACAGTGACCAGAGACATGACTCACCTTAACAGTGACCAGAGACATGACTCACCTTAACAGTGACCAGAGACAAGACTCACCTTAACAGTGACCAGAGACATAACTCACCTTTAACAGTGACCAGAGACATGACTCACCTTAACAGTGACCAGAGACATGACTCACCTTAAAAGTGACCAGAGACATGACTCACCTTAACAGTGACCAGAGACATGACTCACCTTAACAGTGATGAGAGACATGACTCACCTTAACAGTGACCAAAGACATGACTCACCCTAACAGTGACCAGAGACATGACTCACCTTAACAGTGACCAGACATAACTCACCTTAACAGTGACCAGAGACATGACTCACCTTACCATTGACCAGAGACATCACTCACCTTAACAGTGACCAGACATGACTCATCTTAACAGTGACCAGACATGACTCACCTTAACAGTGACCAGAGACATGACTCACCTTAACAGTGACCAGAGACCTGACTCACCTTAACAGTGACCAGAGACATGGCTCACCTTAACAGTGACCAGAGGCTTGACTCATCTTAACAGTGACTAGAGACCTGACTCACCTTAACAGTGACCAGACATGACTCACATTAACAGTGACCAGAGACATGACTCAACAGTGACCAGAGATATGACTCACCTTAACAGTGACCAGAGACATGACTCACCTTAACAGTGACCAGAGACATGACTCACCTTGTGGTGCTCGGTATATGTGGTGCTCGGTGTATGTGGTGCTCGGTAGTGATAGGTATATGTGGTGCTCAGTATATGTGGTGCTCGGTAGTGCTCGGTATATGTGGTGCTCAGTATATGTGGTGCTCGGTATATGTAGTGCTCGGTATATGTGGTGCTCGGTAGTGCTCGGTATATGTGGTGCTCAGTATATGTGGTGCTCGGTATATGTGGTGCTCAGTATATGTGGTGCTCGGTGTATGTGGTGCTCGGTATATGTGGTGCTCGGTATATGTAGTGCTCGGTATATGTGGTGCTCGGTATATGTGGTGCTCGGTATATGTGGTGCTCGGTATATGTGGTGCTCGGTATATGTAGTGCTCGGTATATGTGGTGCTCGGTGTATGTGGTGCTCGGTGTATGTGGTGCTCGGAATATGGGGTGCTCGGTATATGTGGTGCTCGGTATATGTGGTGCTCGGTAGTGCTCGGTATATGTGGTGCTCGGTAGTGCTCGGTATATGTGGTGCTCGGTAGTGCTCGGTATATGTGGTGCTCGGTAGTGCTCGGTATATGTGGTGCTCGGTATATGTGGTGCTCGGTATATGTGGTGCTCGGGATATGTGGTGCTCGGTAGTGCTCGGTATATGTGGTGCTCGGTAGTGCTCGGTATATGTGGTGCTCGGTATATGTGGTGCTCGGTAGTGCTCGGTATATGTGGTGCTCGGTATATGTGGTGCTCGGTATATGTGGTGCTCGGTAGAGGTGGCGTTAGGCATGCTGTCGAAAAGGGTTTGACCCCGTTTTATAGGAGGATCAGTGCGAATTTTAAAGTCCTCTCTAACGTCTGATATTTAGCCCACTGCTTCCCATTGAACAGGAGAATTGTTACTGAGATGAAGAAATCTCAATCTCTCGGTACGTTTGCTATTGGAAATACCACCCGATTCGACGCTACTATTACCTTACTCAGACGCCTCTGAGTAAGGCGGAGAGGAGTATTGGTCTCTTGGGAATGTATTTTAAATCGTTTGCCATATTTTGGGAGACCTTTCGTAAAATGCTCGGGTTAAAGGATGGCCTTAACTCTACGGTTCCTTGCTACTTTTCGATGCAAGTCAGTTATCTGATGGATATACCTAGTTTTAAGGAATTGGCTTTTGCTATGTCACTGGTTTATTCAAATGAAATTCTCAGTTTTTGGCCACTATGTTGATTTCAAGGGCTTATGCATTTTATTGGTAACTAGCAGTACCCGCCACGCGTTGCTGTGGCTCAATCTGGTTAAAGGGAAAGAAAGAAAGAAAGAGAAAGCGCACGTTTTTAAAATGTTTAATTTCACAATGCTTGTGGGTATACAATATTTTGTGTTGTTCCATTTTCTGTGGAGATATAGAGATTGTCTGGTTTGCCGACTCCAGAACACTCAACATATAATTGTCCCTATGAGAAGCAATCCGTGTCTAGATATAAACTGCACAATTCTAAAGATTGGCCCTGAGCTTTGTTGATGATGATTGCAAACGCCAATCGAATTAGAAATCACAATCTCTTAAGTTGAAATGGCATATATGTTGGAATCATAGGAATGCGAGGAATGTGGACATCTTTTCCTTTGAAAGGTCCTGNGACTCACCTTAAGAGTGACCAGAGACATGACTTACCTTAGCAGTGACTAGAGACATGACTCACCTTAACAGACCAGAGACCTGACTCACCTTAACAGTGACCAGAGACCTGACACCCCTAACAGTGACCAGAGACATGACTCACCTTAACAGAGACCAGAGACCTGACTCACCTTAACAGTGACCGGAGACATGGCTCACCTTATCAGTGACCAGAGGCTTGATCATCTTAACAGTGACTAAGACCTGACTCACCTTAAAAGTGACCAGACATGATCATATAACAGTGACCAGAGACATGACTCACCTTAACAGTGACCAGAGACATGACTCACCTTAACAGTGACCAGAGACATGACTCACCTTAACAGTGACCAGAGACCTGACTCACCTTAACAGTGACCAGAGACCTGACTCACCTTAACAGTGACCAGAGACCTGACTCACTTTAACAGTGACCAGAGACCTGACTCACCTTAACAGTGACCAGAGACCTGACTCACCTTAACAGTGACCAGAAACATGACTCACCTTAACAGTGACCAGAGACCTGACTCACCTTAACAGCGACCAGAGACATGACTCACCTTAACAGTGACCAAAGACATGACACACTTTAACAGTGACCAAAGACATGACTCACCCTAATAGTGACCAGAGACATGACTCACCTTAACAGTGACCAGAGACATGACTCACCTTAACAGTGACCAGAGACACGACTCACCTTAACAGTGACCAGATATGACTCACCTTAACAGTGACCAGAGACACGACTCACCTTAACAGTGACCAGAGACATGACTCACCTTAACAGTGACCAGAGACCTGACTCACCTTAACAGTGACCAGAGACATGACTTACCCCAACAGTGACCAGAGACCTGACTCACCTTAACAGTGACCAGAAACATGACTCACCTTAACAGTGACCAGAAACATGACTCACCTTAACAGAGACCAGTGACATGACTCACCTTAACTGTGACCAGAGACATGACACACCTTAACAGTGACCAGAGACATGACTCACCTTAACAGTGGCCAGAGACATGACTCACCTTAACAGTGATTAGAGACATGACACTTTAACAGTGACCAAAGACATGACTCACCCTAACAGTGACCAGAGACATGACTCACCTTAACAGTGACCAGAGACATGACTCACCTTAACAGTGACCAGAGACATGACTCACCTTAACAGTGACCAGATATGACTCACCTTAACAGTGACCAGAGACGCGACTCACCTTAACAGTGACCAGAGACATGACTCACCTTAACAGTGACCAGAGACCTGACTCACCTTAACAGTGACCAGAGACATGACTCACCCCATCAGTGACCAGATACATGACTCACCTTAACAGTGACCAGAAACATGACTCACCTTAACAGTGACCAGAAACATGTCTCACCTTAACAGAGACCAGCGACATGACTCACCTTAACAGTGAATAGAGACATGACTCACCTTAACAGTGACCAGAGACATGACTTTCCTTAGCAGTGACCAGAGACATGACTCACCTTAACAGTGACCAGAGACCTGACTCACCTTAACAGTGACCAGAGACCTGACTCACCGTAACAGTGACCAGAGACATGACTCACCTTAACAGTGACCAGAGACCTGACTCACCTTAACAGCGACCAGAGAAATGGCTCACCTTAACAGTGACCAGAGGCTTGACTCATCTTAACAGTGACTAGAGACATGACTCACCTTAACAGTGGCCAGAGACATGACTCACCTTAACAGAGATTAGAGACATGACACTTTAACAGTGACCAAAGACATGACTCACCCTAACAGTGACCAGATACATGACTCACCTTAACAGTGACCGAAGACATGACATACTTTAACAGTGACCAAAGACATGACTCACCCTAACAGTGACCAGAGACATGACGCACCTTAACAGTGACCAGAGACATGACTCACCTTAACAGTGACCAGAGACATGACTCACCCTAACAGTGACCAGAGACATGACTCACCTTAACAGTGATTAGAGACATGACACACTTTAACAGTGACCAAAGACATGACTCACCCTAACAGTGACCAGAGACATGACTCACCTTAACAGTGATTAGAGACATGTCACTTTAACAGTGACCAAAGACATGACTCACCCTAACAGTGACCAGAGACATGACTCACCTTAACAGTGACCGAAGACATGACACACTTTAACAGTGACCAAAGACATGACTCACCCTAACAGTGACCAGAGACATGACTCACCATAACAGTGACCAGAGACATGACTCACCTTAACAGTGACCAGAGACACGACTCACCTTAACAGTGACCAGATATGACTCACCTTAACAGTGACCAGAGACACGACTCACCTTAACAATGACCAAAGACATGACTCACCTTAACAGTGACCAGAGACCTGACTAACCTTAACAGTGACCAGAGACATGACTTACCCCAACAGTGACCAGAGACCTGACTCACCTTAACAGTGACCAGAAACATGAGTCACCTTAACAGTGACCAGAAACATGACTCACCTTAACAGAGACCAGCGACATGACTCACCTTAACAGTGACCAGAGACATGACACACCTTAACAGTGACCAGAGACATGACTCACCTTAACAGTGGCCAGAGACATGACTCACCTTAACAGTGATTAGAGACATGACACTATAACAGTGACCAAAGACATGACTCACCCTAACAGTGACCAGAGACATGACTCACCTTAACAGTGACCAGAGACATGACTCACCTTAACAGTGACCAGAGACATGACTCACCTTAACAGTGACCAGATATGACTCACCTTAACAGTGACCAGAGACACGACTCACCTTAACAGTGACCAGAGACATGACTCACCTTAACAGTGACCAGAGACCGACTCACCTTAACAGTGACCAGAGACATGACTCACCCCAAGAGTGACCAGAGACATGTGGTAAAAACTCCAGGCAGTATATCTTCTTTTAATTGACTTCAGTAAATTAAAGTTTATCTTATTTTTTTCTTAGTAGGTAAGAAATTGAGTGGACTGTATGTACTTGTTAAAACTGCCTGAAATTAATCTCACACAAATTGGGGGGGACAATTTGTAGCTTAAACCACTTTGTAATGGCTCCTTCTTAAACTACAAATTGTTTACCTAAGTTTAATTATATTATTTTATCATACCACATATGGTGGTCTAATCTACTATTATTTCAACAATTATTACTAGTTATGAATACTACTACTACAATAACTAGAATGGCCTTATCTGAGCCTGTAGTAAGGGCCTGCTAAGGCTGTGTCATGTTAGCATCTATGTGGGTGTGGCCCTGTGCCTCATGGTGCCAATGGCGGCTGTGGAGGCCTTCAAGGCTGGCAACAGCTAGGTACATGTGCATAGTTCTACTGCTCAGCTACTTGCTGTTCCAAGTCACAATTTACCTGTTGGGATGCAAAGAGTTAGTACTTTCCCTAAACATATCAATACAGGTATAACATGGTATGTGAGGGCTGTAAAAATGGGGTACACGTACATGGTGTTGGTGTTGTTCATATATCATAACCGCCAATACCCTTTGATATTAAAAAGTGCACTAGAATAATAAACAAATACTTGGTAAGACGGATACGTCGTTGCTGTGATGTTGATAGGCTGTGTTGTTGGTTGTTGACACGTTAATAGGTGTCTAGGTGTTAAACCAACTCTGGAGCCATGGGCAGCGTAAGGCTGCTTTGTTATTGTTTTCGTGTGAGCGTGGCGTCTGTAAGAGACGCTCTGCCTCCCTAGTTGTTCCAATATTTTTTTCCACTTCTAAGTTAAATTTACGTTAACAAGGGAATCAAGCTATATTTTGGTGTTAATAATTATATTCAGTCTTATTGAACACTTTTTTATTCAATTTAGACATTAAACTGTTGTATGAACAGTGGTTTAATAATGTAAATACTGCGGCGACGTCGATGACGTCACGGAGTCTCCCATTCTCTAATTTTAAGAGGATACTGTTAAGGGAAGACTATACTATTTGTGTATGAGTGTGTCGGTTTCCCGACATAATTCCGGGGGGGAAGAACACGGGTCGAAGTCCCGGTAAGGACTGCGATCACTTTATTCTTCTCCTTCAGAATTATAATGCTGCTTTAATTTGAGTTTACATTGTTGAGCTGCAGTCCTTTGGGGACGTATGTCCCGTACTGGCGTATCGGGTGCTGGAAGTCGCTGTACGTCTTCGTTCCTGGCCAGTTCTAAAGGAACTAATTTCTCTAAAGTTTTGAGAGTAGTGTTGCCTCGGCATTTCACTTTCACTATTCTCAAGATGCCCTGGCTGTCTGGATGAACAGAGACTATTTGACCTAAAGGCCACTCTGAGCGTGGTCCATCACTATCCACCAGAACTATGTCACCAGGGTTCAAGTTAATTCTGTTGTAGGGGTTGTTTGCCCCGTAATGATACTCTCTCAGAGCTGTAAGGTATTCTCGAGTCCATACGTCATTCCACCGACTTATCACCCTTGATAGATGTTTGAAACGTTGAACCAAATCACTCTCTTGGACATATGAAGGATCCTCTGGTTCCTCGTCCGTAAGGGACACAAGTGTTTTGAGAGGTCTACCATACATCAAATGAGCTGGACTTAATGGTTCACGCTGCAAAACATCATCAGAGAGGTAGGTAAGTGGTCGGTTATTGACTCGTGCTTCTATCTCTATGACTACTGTTTGAAGCTCCTGCAGGTCAATCTTTTGGCGGTGTAGGGTTTTCCGTAGAGAACGTTTTACCGTACCAACCATGCGTTCATAGAAGCCTCCGTGCCATGGTGCTCTGGGAGGTATGAATTTCCAATGGCACTGCCGTTGATTTAGGGCTGTGCGTACCTTTGGATGTGTCCAGATTTTCCTCAGACATGCTTCTCCTGCCACTAAGTTGGACCCATTGTCTGAGATCATTAACTTAGGACAGGATCTACGTGAAGCAAACCTGCGGAAAGCCTGTAAGAATGCTTCGGCACTCATATCGGGAGTCACTTCTAGATGGACTGCCCTTGTTGTGGCACAAGTAAAAAGACAGATGTAAGCTTTTACTGGTTTCTTGTCTTTAGTGCCTGTAAGTGTTAGTGCTCCTGTGAAATCTACTCCTGTAGTCTCAAAGGGACGAATATGTACGACTCGTTCCTTCGGAAGTGGAGGTGGGCCAGGATATGGACACACTCTGGCATCGTATCTCCGGCAAACAACACAGGATTTGATTATTGATTTTACTGTCTGTCTACCTTGGGGTAGCCAGTACTGTTGTCTTAAGTCTGTGAGAGTATCTAATACCCCACCATGCAGAGTGCAGTATTTGTGTATATGTAACACAATTAGTTTGCTTACTATGTGGTGACGAGGGAGCAATATTGGATTTTTTGCTTCCAAATCTATGTCAGCGTGCTGTAAGCGGCCTCCGCATCTGATTATGTTATAATTGTCAGTGTCTAACCAGAGACCCAGATCACGTTGTAGCTTCTTTGGAACATTGTCAAATTCTGTCCCGAATGTGTCGATCTGAGCTCTTTTGACCCAATACCTTAGGGCATTAGGGAATTTATGCTTGATTCCTATTTTCTTTAGAAAATCAAACACTACTTGGGTGACACCTATAAGTTTGTTCAGTTCAGAGTACCGAGTAGGATCAATTACCAAAGTCCGAGGTGGTTCTGGGTTCTCAGTGGGAACAGTAACATTGGTCACAATGACTTGTGGCTTTTGTTCAGGCCACTGGTCGCTGATTAGCCACTGAGGTCCATTGAACCACATCTCTGCCTTTGTTAATTGCCGTAAAGTCAGTCCTCGGGAGAGATAGTCAGCTGGATTCTCTTTTGTGGGTACATATCTTAGTTTATACCCTGCTGACAACTCTCGTATTTCCTTAACGCGGTTACTCACGTAAGGATTCTTACTGTTATTGTTCTTAACCCACTGTAGTACTGCCTCATTATCTGACCAAACTACTGTTTCTTTAAAGTGGATGTGGCGTAAGGCCTTGATCAAATAATGAGCCAATCTTACTCCTAACAGTAAGGCTGTTAATTCCAGTTGTGGCAGTGATCTTTTCTTTAAAGGTGCCACTCTGGCCTTTGATGTGAGCAAATTGGCTTGCCCATTTGTGACCAGGTAAGCTACTGTTCCATAAGCCTTTCCTGAGGCATCACAGAATACATGTAGCTTAATTGGTTCTTTTTCATTTACTACTGTGTTCCTGGGGAACTTGACAGACTCTAGGGTACTTAAATCTTTTACTAAACCTTGCCATTTTTCTTGTAGGGCAGGTGTTAGAAGATCATCCCAGCCTATCTTTTGTTGCCAACATTCCTGTATTATCAACTTCCCATTAATCAGTACTGGGCTTAATAGTCCTAATGGGTCGAAGGGTTTGCTGACTTGTGATAGTAATTTTCTCATTGTTAAGTTAGTGGTATCAGGCTCCACTGACTTGATTGTCAACTGATCTGTTGTCGTGTTCCATTCGACACCTAGTACCTTTGTCATCTCGGGTACCTGGTAATCGGGAAATTCAGTTGAGATCAGTTGATTTAATTTTTCATTGTTAGAGACCCAAGATTGGAGAGGCATATTGGCTCCCATTAATTCTCGATTGGCCTCATGGTATATGTCCAACAGTTTACTTTCACTGTTGGTTGTACCTTGAAAATTATCCACATACAGGTTTTTGCTAATTTCCGTCTTGTTTGGGCTATTGGACTTCTTCAAGTGCGTATCCAAGGTAGCTTGGAGCAGAAAAGGAGATGACGTGGCGCCAAAAAGGACAGAGGCAAAACGGTAAGTGATTAATTCACTGTTCGGATCGTTAGGATCCTTAATCCATAGGAACTTTGTGTAGTTCCGGTCTTCTTCTTGAAGACCTACCCTAAGGAATGCCTTGCTGATGTCGGCCGTATATGCATAAGTCCCAATACGGAACTTTAACAGCACGTCGTAAAGCCTTTGTGTTAGGCTAGGGCCAGTTTGAAGACAGTCGTTTAACGAAACACTACTCGGCCTCATTTTAGCACTGCAATTAAATACTATCCGTAATGGGGTAGTTGCAGAATTCTTCTGTACACAATGATGTGGTAAGTAGTGACCTTCCTTTGGGTTATCATTTGTAACAACTTCGATAAATTTGTCATCGAGTTGCTTCTGTATTATTTCATGGTACAACTTCAAGTTCTCAGGTTGTCTTTGTAAGCGCAACACCTGTGATCTCAATTGGTTTTGTGCCATAAAATGGTTGACGGGTAGCTGAGGGTGATTCAGCTTCCATGGTAGCCTGACCCAGTATTGATTATCTCTGTATATAACTGAGTCCAGGTATTGTTTGTAAGTCCAGTCATCATCTGGGCTAGGTTGTTCAGGGACAATGCCGAGAGTTGCCAGGTCCCATAACTTGTGTACAGGGGGATCAAGCTCTTCCTCGGACATGTCTCTGAGTTGCAGTGGAGACTGGTCTCCTAGTCATGCAACCATTACTGGGTTGGCATGTTGGTGTTCTACAGGTGCGGGTTGGTTTAGCCGTAATACAGGGCCTGTTAGCAAATAGCCACCTGCAGATGGTAACACGTTCATACCGTGTTTGTATTCCTTTCCTTTGATAAACTTATGGTAGACATCTGATCCCATAAGGATTCCAATATTGGAAAGGTTATCTGTTGTGATTTTATCAGCCAAATGAATTCCCCTTTTTTCTAGGAATTTGGCTGTTGTCCCCAGACCATATACATATAGATCTGTTGGGAATCTATCTACTACTAGAGCTTGTACATTTTGTTCGTAACCTCCTAATCGTACTTTGGGTTGTACTACCTTGAAAACTCGGGCTCCTGAGTCAGTCAGGAATCCTGCTATGTTTATTCGTGTCTCCTCTACAGGTGTAAGTTTCAGGGTATCTACCAACTCTTTGGATATAAAGGTCAATTGGGACCCTTGATCAAATAATCCACGTACGGTGGCTTTGTTCTCTCCATTTCTAATGATCAATCGTGCAGTAGGTAGAGCTGATTTATGTTTAGACCTTGTTGAGAAAACACTTATGTCAGGTAGCACAGTACAAAGCTGTACTGAGGTGTTAGTTCCTTCCTCCTCCTGTGGTTTGGCAGACTTTGTACTTGAATCCCCACAAAGTGCTGTATGGTGTTGACCCTTATGGCACCTATAACAGGTGCGTATTGTTGATGTGCAGCTGTCGGGATGATGTTCCCTTATACACTTGGTACATCTATGTATCTCCTTGAGTCGTTTTATGCGTGTTGCACGATCGGGGTATCGTCTGCAATTGTACATGGAATGTGATTGTTCACAGAACAGACATGGTCTCCAGACGTTAACAGTATCTTGAGGAGTCACCGATTTGGGTGACGCGTTACCTGTAGGTTTGGAGGTACCAACTGCGTATGTGCCCACACTGCCTTGTCTCCACTTTGGGGAGGGAGAAGTTGTTTTAGATTTGTTTGGAGTACTGTTTGTACTCTGTTGTTTACTATTAGTAGTAGACGAAGGTTTAGATGTCGCTTTTTCATCTGGGATAACTCTTTCTCGTTCTATGATGGTTTGTAACCCCTTTGTAATCTCTGTTACTGTCAGATATGACTTTCCATACAACACAAACAACTTATCCAGGATGTCCCTGGGTAATTTGCGAGTCATATGGACTTGGATTATCCAGTCTGATTCATCCAAGTTTACTTTATTTTTAAGTGCCTTAAGCAAAGACTCAAGCTCCAATCTAAAGGCTTGGAGTGAGACTGCTGTATTATTTGGATGTTTAATATCTAACAGCTTCTGGGTTAAAATTCTGATAGTCCTTTCAGGCTTCGCATAGTTGTCCTTGAGTAGTTGTACAGCATTGTCATAATCGTCATCTGTGTGATTCAGATTACAGACTACCTGAAAGGCTTCATCCTTCAAGACACTCTGTAAATACGTAAACTTTGTCGTCTTTGGTACATTGACATTAGAATCCACAGAATCGACAAATTTGCTCCAGAAATTGTCCCAATTCTCGTCCTCTGTTCCAGAAAAAGTTGGAGACTGAGTGATGGTAATTTGACTTCTGGTGCTGTCTGATTCTGGGTAGTTGTAGCTGCAACATTTATATTGGCCTTATGGGCGTCTATCAAATCTTCATAACGTTGAATTAGTTCAAACGTTGCATCTTCATAATCAGAGTGTTCTTGGAGAATGTTGTTCATCGTATCTTCATCAATACTAGAATTGTTCAGTAAATCTTGATACTGTTTCATTTGTTGCAACACACGGTCATATTTGTTCCGTGTAAGCTTAAGATAGTTTTCCAGTGCTGCATAATTAACTGGAGTTTGATTACTCATGTCTTCACATTTGTTAATCTGCCTTGTGAGATAATTTTACATTTGGAGTGTAGACATCTTGAAAGTACTTGCTAGTCGTATGGACTTTTAACTATTTGGCACTTGAATTAGTAAAGCAACTAGTTTCCGAACTAGAGCTGTTTATCATTTAAAAAATATACTACTGTATAATCATACACGCTATAATTTGAGTGGTAAGCCTGTATCAATGCTGGTATTCCGCAAGCTAGCCCGTCTTTATCACTCTTGGTTGGTACAGAGACACAGGTTAACACTCAAAGGTGAAATGATTATAGTTAAATTATACCTATAATATATGTATGAATATCAGGTTGACAACACAACTCGGGTTGTCATGAATACTGCATAAAAATATGTACTTGCTAGGTTGTAATATATGTTCAACTCTAGACAAGTGTAAAAAATTCTTACCCTTACACCAGGTTAGCACAATAAATTAAACTAGGTTGCTGTACAACACCAGCCTAAAATGTCCTACCCTTGTGCAAGAATTTGCTGTAAAAATGTGGTA
Source organism: Procambarus virginalis (assembly GCA_020271785.1). Taxonomy (NCBI): domain Eukaryota; kingdom Metazoa; phylum Arthropoda; class Malacostraca; order Decapoda; family Cambaridae; genus Procambarus; species Procambarus virginalis. Next base: position 177,218 of record WNGS01000027.1, read on the forward strand.
TGCAGTATGTAATGGTGCAATATTAAAGTAATGTTTATACTTAAATTACAAAAACATTTATAAGTAACTTATAAGTAAAGTAGCCTCTTATCAACCTCTTGTAATGAAAAAGGCACAATAGTTCTTTGGCACAGGCCTCAGAACAATAATTGTGCTTTGTTGTAGTTTTGTTTGCTATGAGATTGAAAAGTTAGGCTAGAAAATGTAAATATAGCAATGTCTTTCTGCTATAATATTGCACTACTAATGTATATCAGGATTTTATAACTAGATGCAATGTACCTACTGGTTAACTGTAATAATCATCTAGGTTCAAAGGACCATAATTTATGTGGTAAAAACTCCAGGCAGTATATTCTTTTATTGACTTCAGTAAATTAAAGTTANTGTCCACATCAGTAGTAGTTGGCGGACCATTATGTCCAGCATCAGGAGTAGTCGGCGGACCATTATGTCCAGCATCAGGAGTAGTCGGCGGACCATTATGTCCATCATCAGGAGCGGTCAGCAGAGTATTATGCCCCATCAGGACCGGTCGACTGAACATTATGTCCAGAATTAGGAGTGGTACCAGTACATTATGTCCAGCATCAGGAGTGGTCGCTGGAGCATTATGTCCAGCATCAGATGCGGTCGCTGGAGCATTATGTCTAGCATCAGGAGCGGTCGTCGGAGTATTATTGTCCAGCATCAGAAGTGGTCGGCGGAATATTATGTCCAGCATCAGGAGCGGTTGGCGGACCATTATGTCCAGCATCAGAAGCGTTCTGCGGAGCATTATGTCCAGCATCAAGAGCGGTCAGCGGAGAACTGTCCAGCATGAAGAGTGGTTGGTAAAGCATTATGTCCAGCATCAGGAGTGGTCGACGGAGATTTATGTCCAGCATCAAGATCAATTGGCCGACCATTATGTCCATCATCAGTAGCGGTCGGCGGGCCATTATGTCTAGCATCAAAAACGGTCGGCGGAGCATTATGTCCAGCATCAGGAGCGGTCGGCCAACCATTATATCCAGCATCAGGAGCAGTCGAAGGAGCATTATGTCCAGCGTCATGAGCGGTCGGCGGACCATTATTTCCAGCATCAGGATCGGTAGGCATAGCATTATGTCCAGCATCAGGAGGTGTCGGTTGAGCATTATGTCCAGCTTCAGGAGTGGTCGACGGACCATTATGTCCACAATCAGGAGTGGTCGTAGGACCATTATGTCCAACATCAGGAGCGGTCCGCGGATCATTGTGTCCAACGTCGAGACCGTTCGGCGGACCCTTATGTCCAGCATAAAGAGCAGTCGGGGAACATTTATGTCCAGCATCAGGAGTGATCGTCGGAGCATTATGTCCAGTATCAGGAGCGGTCTGCGGAGCATCTTGTCCAGCATCAAGAGCGATCGGGGGAGCATTATGTCCAGTATCTGGAGTGATCGTCGGAGCATTATGTCCAGTATCAGGAGTGATCGTCGGAGCATTATGTCGAGCATCAAGAGCGATCGGGGGAGCATTATGTTCAGCATCAAGAGCGGTCGGGTGAGCATTATGTCCAGCATCAGGAGCGGTCGGCCGACCATTATATCCAGCATCAGGAGCAGTCGAAGGAGCATTATGTCCAGCATCATGAGCGGTCGGCGGACCAATGACCAGCATCAGGATCGGTCGGCATAGCATTATGTCCAGCATCAGGAGGTGTCGGTGGTGCATTATATACAGCATCAGGAGTGGTCGGCGGAGCATTATGTCCAGCATCAGGAGCGGTCGACATAGCATTATGTCCAGCATTAGGAGGTGTCGGTTCAGCATTATGTCCAGCATCAGGAGTGGTCGACGGAACGTTACTTCCAGCAACAGGCGTGGTCGGCGAGCATTATGTCCAGCATCAGTGGCGGTCGGCATAGCATTATGTCCAGCATCAGGAGGTGTCGGTTGAGCATTATGTCCAGCATCAGGAGCTGTCAACAGAGTATTATATCCAGCATCGACAGTGGTCGACGGATATTTATGTCCAGCATCAGTAGTAGTTGGCGGACCATTATGTCCAGCATCAGGAGTGGTCAGCAGAGTATTATGCCCAGCATCAGGAGTGGTCGGTGAGCATTATGTCCAGCATAACGAACCGTCGACGAGTTATATGTCCAGCATCAGGAGGTGTCGGTTGAGCATTATGTCCAGCATCAGGAGCGGTGGGCGGAGCATTATGTCCAGCTTCAGGAGTGATCGACGGACTATTTTGTCCACAATCAGAAGTGGTCGTAGGACTATTATGTCCAACATCAGGATTGGTCTGAGGACCATTATGTCCAACATCAGGAGTGCTCGACGGACCATTATATCCAGCTTCAGGAGCGGTCCATGGATCATTGTGTCCAACGTCGAGACCGTTCGGCGGACCTTTATGTCCAGCATTAAGAGCAGTCGGGGAACAATTATGTCCAGCATCAGGAGTGATCGTCGGAGCATTATGTCCAGTACCAAGAGCGGTCTGCGGAGCATTATGTCCAGCATCAAGAGCGATTGGGTTAGCATTATGTCCAGCATCAAGAGCTGTCGGGTGAGCATTATGCCCAGCATCAGGAACGGTCGGCGGAGCATTATGTCCAGCATAATGAACCGTCGACGAGTTATATGTCCAGCATCAGGAGCGGTCGGCGGAAAATTATGTCCAGCATCGGGAGCGGTCGCCGGAGCATTATGTCCAGCATCAGCATTTGTACCAGGAGCATTATGCCCAGCATCGGGAGCGGTCGACTGATTATTATGTCCAGAATCAGGAGTGGTACCAGTAGCATTATGTGCAGCATCAGGAGCGGTCGCTGGAGCATTATGTCCAGCATCAGGAGCGGTCGTCGGAGCATTATGTCCAGCATCAGCATTTGTACCAGGAGCATTATGCCCAGCATCGGGAGTGGTCGTCGGAGCATTATGTCCAGCATCAGCATTTGTACCAGGAGCATTATGTCCAGCATCAAAAGCGGTCGCTGGAGCATTATGTCCAGCATCAGGAGCGGTCGTCGGAGTATTATGTCCAGCATCAGAAGTGGTCGGCGGAACATTATGTCCAGCATCAGGAGCGGTTGGCAGACCATTATGTCCAGCATCAGGAGCAGTCAAGGGGCAATTTTGCCAGCATCAGGAGCAGTCGGCAGAGCATTATGTCCAGCATCAGAAGCGGTCTGCGGAGCATTATGTCCAGCATCAAGAGCGGTCAGCGGAGAACTGTCCAGCATGAAGAGTGGTTGGTAAAGCATTATGTCCAGCATCAGGAGCGGTCGGCGGAGAATTATGTCCAGCATCAGGAGCGGTCGCCCGTCCATTATGTCCAGCATTAGAAGCGATCGGCGGTCGATTATATCCAGCATCAGGAGCGGTCGACAAAGCATTATGTCCAGCATCAGGATCGGTCGGCGGAGCATTATGTCCAGCATCAAGAACGGTCGGCGTAGCATTATGTCCAGCATCAGGAGCCGTCGGCGGAGTATTATTTCCAGCATAATGAGCGGACAACGGAGCATTATGTCCAGCATCATGAGCGGTCGGGGAGTATTATGTCCAGCATCAGGATAAGTCGGCGGAGCATTATGTCCTGCATCAGTAGCGGTCGGTGGAGCGTTACGTCCAGCATCAGGAGCGGTCGGCGGAGCATTATGTCCAGCATGAGGAGTGGTCGACGAACCTTTATGTCCAGCATGATGAGTGGTCGAAGGAGCATTATGTCCAGCATCGTGCACGGTCGGCGGTGCATTATGTCCAGCATCATGAGTGGTCGAAGGAGCATTATGTCCAGCATGAGGAGTGGTCGACGGACCATTATGTCCACAATCAGGAGTGGTCGCCGGACCATTATGTCCAGGATCAGCAGTGGTCGGCGGAGAATTATGTCCAGCATCAGGAGCGGTCTCCGGAGCATTATTTCCAGCTTCAGGAGTGGTACCAGGAACATTATGCCCAGCATCAGGAACGTTCGGCGGAGCATTATGTATAGCATAATGAACCGTCGAAGAGTAATATGTCCAGCATCAGGAGCGATCGGCGGAGAATTATCTCCAGAATCAGGAGTGGTACCAGTAGTATTATGTCCAGGATCAGGAGCGGTCGCTGGAGCATTTTGTCCGGCATCAGGAGCGGTCGTTGGAGTATTATGTCCAGCATCAGAAGTTGTCGGCGGAACATTATGTCCAGAATCAGGAGCGGTTGGCGGACCATTATGTCCAGCATCAGTAGCAGTCAAAGGGCAATTTTGCCAGCATCAGGAGCGGTCAGCGGAGAACTATGTCCAGCATGAAGAGTGGTTGGTAAAGCATTATGTCCAGCATCAAGAGAGGTCGGGTAAAGCATTATGTCCAGCATCAGGAGCGGTCGGCGGAGAACTATGTCCAGCATAAAGAGTGGTTGGTAAAGCATTATGTCCAGCATCAGGAGCGGTCGACAAAGCATTATGTCCAGCATCAGGAGCGGTCGGCGGAGCATTTTGTCCAGCATCAAGAGCAGTTGGCGTAGCATTATGTCCAGCATCAGCAGCGGTCAGCGGACTATTATTTACAGCATCAGGATCGGTCGGCATAGCATTATGTCCAGCATCAGGAGGTGTCGGTGGTGCATTATATCCAGCATCAGGAGTGGTCGGCGGAGCATTATGTCCAGCATCAGGAGTGGTCGGCATAGCATTATGTCCAGCATTAGGAGGTGTCGGTTCAGCATTATGTCCAGCATCAGGAGTGGTCGATGGAACGTTACTTCCAGCATCAGGCGTTGTCGGTGAGCATTATATCCAGCATCAGGAGTGGTCGGCGGAGCATTATGTCCAGCATTAGGGGCGGTCGGCATAGCATTATGTCCAGCATCAGGAGGTGTCGGCGGAGCATTATGTCCAGCATCAGGAGCTGTCAACAGAGTATTATGTGCAGCATCGACAGTGGTCGACGGATTTTTATGCCCAGCATCAGTAGTAGTTGGCGGACCATTATGTCCAGCATCAGGAGCGGTCGGCGGAGCATTATGTCCAGCATCAGGAGCGGTCGGCGGAGCATTATGTCCAGCATCAGGAGCGGTCGGCGGAGCATTATGTCCATCATCAGGAGCGGTCGGCGGAGCATTATGTCCAGCATCAGGAGCGGTCGGCGGAGCATTATGTCCAGCATCAGGAGCGGTCGGCGGAGCATTATGCCCAGCATCAGGAGCGGTCGACGGAGCATTATGTCCGACATCAGGAGCGGTCGGCGGAGCATTATGTCCAGCATCAGTAGCGGTCGACGGAGCATTGGCTCACCGTAACAGTGACCAGAGACATAACTCACCTTAACAGTGACCAGAGACATGAAACACATTAACAGTGACCAGAGACATGACTCACCTTAACAGTGACCAGAGACATGGTTCACCTTAACAGTGACAAGAGACATGACTCACCTTAACAGTGACCAGAGACATGACTCACCTTAACAGTGACCAGAGACATGGTTCACCTTAACAGTGACCAGAGACATGACTCACCTTAACAGTGACCAGAGACATGGTTCACCTTAACAGTGACCAGAGACATGACTCACCTTAACAGTGACCAGAGACATGGTTCACCTTAACAGTGACCAGAGACATGACTCACCTTAACAGTGATCAGAGACATGACTCACCTTAACGGTGACCAGAGACATGACTCACCTTAACAGTGACCAGAGACATAACTCACTTTAACAGTGACCAGAGACATGACTCACCTTAACAGTGACAAGAGACATACATCATGTTAACAGTGACCAGAGACATGACTCACCTTAACAGTGACCAGAGACATGACTCACCTTAACAGAGACCAGAGACATGACTCACCTTAACAGTGACCTGAGACATGACTCACCTTAACAGAGACCAGAGACTTGACTCATCTTAACAGTGACCAGAGACCTGACTCACCTTAACAGTGACCAGAGACATGACTCACCTTAACAGTGACCAGAGACATGACTCACCTTAACAGTGACCAGAGACCTGACTCACCTTAACAGTGACCAGAGACATGGTTCACCTTAACAGTGACCAGAGACATGACTCACCTTAACAGTGACAAGAGACATACATCATGTTAACAGTGACCAAAGACATGACTCACCCTAACAGTGACCAAAGACATGACTCACCTTAACAGTGACCAGACATGACTTACCTTAACAGTGACCAGAGACATGACTCACCTTAACAGTGACCAGAGTCATGACTCACCTTAACAGTGATCAGAGACATGACTCACCTTAACAGTGACCAGAGACATACATCATGTTAACAGTGACCAGAGACATGACTCACCTTAACAGTGACCAGAGACATGACTCACCTTAACAGTGACCAGAGACATGACTCACCTTAACAGTGACCAGAGACATGACTCACCTTAATAGTGACCAGAGACTTGACTCATCTTAACAGTGACCAGAGACCTGACTCTCCTTAACAGTGACCAGAGATATGACTCACCTTAACAGTGACCAGAGACATGACTCACCTTAACAGTGATCAGAGACTTGACTCACCTTAACAGTGACCAGAGACATGACTCACCTTAACAGTGACCAAAGACATCGTTCATCTTAACAGTGACCAGAGACATGGTTCACCTTAACAGTGACCAGAGACTTGACTCATCTTAACTGTGACCAAAGACATGACTCACCCTAACTGTGACCAAAGACATGACTCACGTTAACAGTGACCAGACATGACTCACCTTAACAGTGACCAGAGACATGATTCACCTTAACAGTGACCAGAGACATGACTCCCCTTAACAGTGACCAAAGACATGACTCACCCTAACAGTGACCAGAGACATGACTCAACTTAACAGTGACCAGAGACATGACTCACCTTACCATTGATCAGAGACATCACTCACCTTAACAGTGACCAGACATGACTCATCTTAACAGTGACCAGACATGACTCACCTTAACAGTGACCAGAGACATGACTCACCTTAACAGTGACCAGAGACCTGACTCACCTTAACAGTGACCAGAGACATGGCTCACCTTATCAGTGACCAGAGACATGACTCACCCTAACAGTGACCAGAGACATGGTTCACCTTAACAGTGACCAGAGACATGGCTCACCTTAACAGTGACCAGAGACATGACTCACCTTAACAGTGACCAGAGACATGACTCACCTTAACAGTGACCAGAGACATGGTTCACCTTAACAGTGACCAGAGACATGACTCACCTTAACAGTGACCAGAGACATGGTTCACCTTAACAGTGACCAGAGACATGACTCACCTTAACAGTGACCAGAGACATGACTCACCCTAACAGTGACCAGAGACATAGTTCACCTTAACAGTGACCAGAGACATGACTCACCTTAACAGTGACCAGAGACATGACTCACCTTAACAGTGACCTGAGACATGATTCACCTTTACAGTGACCAGAGACATGACTCACCTTAATAGTGACCAAAGACATGACTCATCCTAACAGTGACCAGAGACATGACTCACCTTAACAGTGACCAGAGACATGACTCACCTTACCATTGACCAGAGACATCACTCACGTTAACAGTGACCAGACATGACTCATCTTAACAGTGTCCAGACATGACTCACCTTAACAGTGACCAGAGACATCACTCACCTTAACAGTGACCAGAGACCTGACTCACCTTAACAGTGGCCAGAGACATGGCTCACCTTAACAGAGACCAGAGACATGACTCACCCTAACAGTGACCAGAGACATGGTTCACCTTAACAGTGACCAGAGACATGGTTCAACTTAACAGTGACCAGAGACATGACTCACCTTAACAGTGACCAGAGACATGGTTCACCTTAATAGTGACCAGAGACATGACTCACCTTAACAGTGACCAGAGACATGACTCAGCCTGACAGTGACCAGAGACATGACTCACCTTAACAGTGACCAGAGACATGACTCACGTTAACAGTGACCAGAGACTTGACTCATCTTAACAGTGACCAGAGACCTGACTCACCTTAACAGTGACCAGAGATGACTCACCTTAACAGTGACCAGAGACATGACTCACCTTAACAGTGACCAGAGACATGACTCACCTTAACAGTGACCAGAGACATGACTCACCTTAACAATGACCAGAGACATGACTCACCTTAACAGTGACCAGAGACATGACTCACCTTAACAGTGACCAGAGACATGACTCACCTTAACAGTGACCAGAGACATGACTCATCTTAACAGTGACCAGAGACATGACTCACCTTAACAGTGACCAGAGACATGACTCACTTTAACAGTGACTAGAGACATGACTCACTTTTAACAGTGACCAGAGACATGACTCACCTTAACAGTGACCAGAGACATGACTCACCTTAACAGTGATCAGAGACATGACTCACCTTAACAGTGACCAAAGACATGACTCACCCTAACAGTGACCAGAGACATGACTCACCTTAACAGTGACCAGACATGACTCACCTTAACAGTGACCAGAGACATGACTCACCTTAACAGTGACCAGAGACATGGTTCACCTTAACAGTGACAAGAGACATGACTCACCTTAACAGTGACCAGAGACATGACTCACCTTAACAGTGACCAGAGACATGTTCACCTTAACAGTGACCAGAGACATGACTCAGCTTAACAGTGACCAGAGACATGGTTCACCTTAACAGTGACCAGAGACATGACTCACCTTAACAGTGACCAGAGACATGGTTCACCTTAACAGTGACCAGAGACATGACTCACCTTAACAGTGATCAAGACATGACTCACCTTAACAGTGACCANCTTTGTTTCCTCTGCTGAGATATGACTAACCTAAGTCCTGACATGAGACTAATACAGAGTTAAGAGTGTTCTGCATGTTAGCATAACAAGTAGTGTGTATAATTATTCATCAGCATACCCAATAGTGTGTATCATTATATCATCATGTATGATGATATATGATACAAGGAGGTCTAAATTGATCGATCAAACGATCTAAATTGGTACTGATATATGGTCAAATGATTGGCGGAGGCCGTTTAATTCTGACAAATGTAAGGTTTAGAGGATAGGTAATGACGATAGAGTTAGAAGCAAAAGGCAACATGAAATCACATGGAATACCATCTCTAATATCCTAGGAACTAAACAACACTCCCACAACCAGATAACACTCTCTAAGGATGGCTTTACACCGTCAACTGACTTAGAAATGGCAAATGAATTTAATAGCTTCTTTTCATCGGTTGGTGCTAACCTTGCCAGTAAATCCCACAGACTCAGACACATATCACACATATATCTCTCAGGCAGCTATCCAAACTCTCTTCTCCTTTCACCAGTCAGCCCGACAGATGTTGTGTCCATCATACACTCACTAAAAACCAAAGCTCCATTGTATGCAAAGCTCAGTCCATTGTATACAAGAGCGCCTCCCATGCCATTGCGCCACCTATAGCTCTGCTGTTCAACAAATCCCTTGAGTGTCATTCCTTCTCTGATATCCTTAAAAAGCAAGAGTAACGCCAGTTCATAAAGGAGGTAATCCGGCAAACATAAACAATTATAGACCAATATCAAACCTACCCATACTATCAAAAATATTTGAAAAAATTATCTACAAACAGCTCTACTCCTATCTCGTAAAATTCGACATTCTTAGCCCCTGTCAGTTTGGCTTCCGCTCCTAATAGAGTACCAACGATGCAATTATTAGTCTCCTTGATATAATTTACTCTGCCCTTGACAAAAATGAGTTTCCGATTGGACTCTTCATTGACCTGAGAAAGGCCTTTGATACTGTTAATCACAATTACCTCTTACTTAAACTCCATCATTATGGAATCCGAGGCCATGCACTGGACTATATCCAATCCTATCTTAGTGATAGACACCAATGTGTAGCCATCAATAATATAACCTCTCCCATTCTACCAATAACCGTTGGAGTGCCACAGGGCAACATCTTGGGACCTCTCCTATTTCTTATATACATCAATGATCTGCCTAATGTCTCTAACATTCTGAAACCTATTTTGTTTGCTGATGATACTACCCTCATCTACTCTAACCCCAACCCACATACATTAAATAATGTTGTTAATAATGAACTAAAAAAAGTCCACATATGGATGTCAACCAACAAGCTAACAATTAACATAGCAAAGACCTACTATACATCTTATTTGGAAGCACATCTACAAATGCAATTCAGCTTCAGATAGATAATGTAAACATTAGCAATAAAAAAGATGGAAAGTTTTTTGGCCTATTCCTAGACAAGAGACTAAACTTCAGTACCCACATACAACACATAACTAAGAAAATCGCTAAAACAGTTGGGATACTCTCCAAAATCAGATATTATGTACCTAACTCTGGTCTCATCTCTCTATATCATGCACTAATCTATCCCTATCTTAATTATGGTATCTGTGCATGGTTTTTAGTTTTAGTTCATTTATTATGCACCCCATACCCATCTTGCATAATAAATGAACTAAAACTAAAAACCATGCACAGATACCATGGGGTTCAATTTATTTTAATTTCAAAATTTAAGGTTCAAAATTTACTAGAATGCTTCCAGTAAAGAATAACAAAGTTAATACCCCAAATTAGAAACCTGTCATTTGAAGAAAGATTGTCAAAGCTTAAATTACATTCTCTGGAAAGACAACTAAAGAATTATATATAGGGGTGACATGTGGTTTATGATTTTCTTGATTTGTTTCTATATTTTCATAAATAAAGCATGCTTACTGTCTTATTCCAAGTTTTACGACAATTTTACAAGGTTTAAAATATAAGCTCAATATATATTTGTTTTTATACAGGAATTATACGTTAATATAACATTATAATAACGTAACGATGTCGTGTAAATAACGTTATATTGACGACATATAAATGTTATATTTATGTTATAAGAACGTAAATTGGATAGGTTTACATAAAGTAAACAAAAAAAAACGAAATGTTGACTGAAATTTTTTTATTTTTATATATAAAGCAAGAAAACATTATAATTCCATAGCATTCACTATTATTTTTAAATTTTTACATAAATCTTAAAAAACCGTGTCTCAAGAATACATGTTTTTAGTTATATCTAGTGGTTTTAAGAACGTCAGATATACGTATTTATGTCAAATGTTAGAGTATTACCTTTGTGGCACCATTTAAAAACGTTCACAAACGTTCTGTGTTTGCTGGGGACTCACCTTAACAGTGATCAGAGACATGACTCACTTTAACAGTGACCAAAGACATGACTCACCCTAACAGTGACCAGAGACATGACTCACCTTAACAGTGACCAGACATGACTCACCTTAACAGTGACCAGAGACATCACTCACCTTAACAGTGACCAGACATGACTCATCTTAACAGTGACCAGACATGACTCACCTTAACAGTGACCAGAGACACGACTCACCTTAACAGTGACCAGAGACATCACTCACCTTAACAGTGACCAGAGACCTGACTCACCTTAACAGTGACCAGAGACATGACTCACCCCAACAGTGACCAGAGACATGACTCACCTTAACAGTGACCAGAGAAATGACTCACCTTAACAGTGACCAGAGACATGACTCACCTTAACAGAGACCAGAGACATGACTCACCTTAACAGTGACCAGAGACCCGACTCACCTTAACAGTGACCAGAGACATGACTCACATTAACAGTGACCAGAGACATGACTCACCTTAACAGAGACCAGAGACATGACTCACCTTAACAGTGACCGGAGACATGACTCACCTTAACAGTGACCAGAGACATGACTCACCTTAACAGTGACCAGAGACATGACTCACCTTAACAGTGGCCAGAGACATGACTCACCTTAACAGTGATTAGAGACATTACACACTTTAACAGTGACCAAAGACATGACTCACCTTAACAGTGACCAGAGACATGACTCACCTTAACAGTGACCAGACATGACTCACCTTAACAGTGACCAGAGACATCACTCACCTTAACAGTGAGCAGACATGACTCATCCTAACAGTGACCAGACATGACTCACCTTAACAGTGACCAGACACATGACTCACCTTAACAGTGACCAGAGACATCACTCACCTTAACAGTGACCAGATACCTGACTCACCTTAACAGTGACCAGAGACATGACTCACCCCAACAGTGACCAGAGACATGACTCACCTTAACAGTGACCAGAGACATGACTCACCTTAATAGTGACCAGAGACATGACTCACCTTAACAGAGACCAGAGACATGACTCACCATAACAGTGACCAGAGACCCGGCTCGCCTTAACAGTGACCAGAGACATGACTCACCTTAACAGTGACCAGAGACATGACTCACCTTAACAGAGACCAGAGACATGACTCACCTTAACAGTGACCAGAGACATGACTCACCTTAACAGTGACCAGAGACATGACTCACCTTAACAGTGACCAGAGACATGACTCACCTTAACAGTGACCAGAGACCTGACTCAACTTAACAGTGACCAGAGACCTGACTCACCTTAACAGTGACCAAAGACATGACTCACCCTAACAGTGACGAGAGACATGACTCACCTTAACAGTGACCAGACATAACTCACCTTAACAGTGACCAGAGACATGACTCACCTTACCATTGACCAGAGACATCAGTCACCTTAACAGTGACCAGACATGACTCATCTTAACAGTGACCAGAGACATGACTCACCTTAACAGTGACCAGAGACATGACTCACCTTAACAGTGACCAGAGACATGACTCACCTTAACAGTGACCAGAGACACGACTCACCTTAACAGTGACCAGAGACATGACTCACCTTAACAGTGACCAGAGACCTGACTCACCTTAACAGTGACCAGACAAATCTCACCCCAACAGTGACCAGAGACATGACTCACCTTAACAGTGACCAGACAAATCTCACCCCAACAGTGACCAGAGACATGACTCACCTTAACAGTGACCAGAGACATGACTCACCTTAACAGTGACCAGGACATGACTCACCTAACAGAGACCAGAGACATGACTCACCTTAACAGTGACCAGAGACCTGACTCACCTTAACAGTGACCAGAAACATGACTCACATTAACAGTGACCAGAGACATGACTCACCTTAACAGTGTCCAGAGACATGACTCACCTTAGCAGTGACCAGAGACATGACTCACCTTAACAGTGACCAGAGACCTGACTCACCTTAACAGTGACCAGAGACCTGACTCACCTTAACAGTGACCAGAGACATGACTCACCTTAACAGTGACCAGAGACCTGACTCACCTTAACAGTGACCAGAGACCTGACTCACCTAACAGTGACCAGAGACCTGACTCACCTTAACAGTGACCAGAGACCTGACTCACCTTAACAGTGACCAGAGACATGACTCATCTTAACAGTGACCAGAGACCTGACTCACCTTAACAGTGACCAGAGACCTGACTCACCTTAACAGTGACCAGAGACCTGACTCACCTTAACAGTGACCAGAGACATGACTCACCTTAACAGTGACCAGAGACACGACTCACCTTAACTGTGACCAATCATGACTTACCTCTACAGTGACCAGTGAAATGACTCCCCTTAACAATGACCAGAGACATGACTCACCTTAACAGTGACCAGAGACATGACTCACCTTAACAGTGACCAGAGACATGACTCACCTTAACAGTGACCAGAGACATGACTCACCTTTAACAGTGACCAGAGACATGACTCACCTTAACAGTGACCAGAGACATGACTCACCTTAACAGTGGCCAGAGACATGACTCACCTTAACAGTGATCAGAGACATGACTCACTTAACAGTGACAAAGACATGACTCACCCTAACAGTGACCAGAGACATGACTCACCTTAACAGTGACCAGACATGACTCACCTTAACAGTGACCAGAGACATCACTCACCTTAACAGTGACCAGACATGACTCATCTTAACAGTGACCAGAGACACGACTCACCTTAACAGTGAACCAGAGACATGACTCACCTTAACAGTGATCAGAGACATGACTCACTTTAACAGTGACCAAAGACATGACTCACCCTAACAGTGACCAGAGACATGACTCACCTTAACAGTGACCAGACATGACTCACCTTAACAGTGACCAGAGACATCACTCACCTTAACAGTGACCAGACATGACTCATCTTAACAGTGACCAGACATGACTACCTTAACAGTGACCAGAGACACGACTCACCTTAACAGTGACCAGAGACATCACTCACCTTAACTGACCAGAGACCTGACTCACCTTAACAGTGACCAGAGACATGACTCACCCCAACAGTGACCAGAGACATGACTCACCTTAACAGTGACCAGAGACATGACTCACCTTAACAGTGACCAGAGACATGACTCACCTTAACAGGACCCAAGACATGACTCACCCTAACAGTGACGAGAAACATGACTCACCTTAACAGTGACCAGACAAACTCACCTAACAGTGACCAGAGACATGACTCACCTTACAGTGACCAGAGACACACTCACCTTAACAGTGACCAGACATGACTCATCTTAACAGTGACCAGAGACATGACTCACCTTAACAGTGACCAGAGACATGACTCACCTTAACAGTGACCAGAGACATGACTCACCTTAACAGTGACCAGAGCACGACTCACTTAACAGTGACCAGAGAACATGACTCACCTTAACAGTGACAAGAGAACTGACTCACCTAACAGTGACCAGACAAATCTCACCCCAACAGTGACCAGAGACATGACTCACCTTAACAGTGACCAGAGACATGACTCACCTTAACAGTGACCAGAGACATGACTCACCTTAACAGAGACCATAGACATGACTCACCTTAACAGTGACCAGAGACCTGACTCACCTTAACAGTGACCAGAAACATGACTCACATTAACAGTGACCAGAGACATGACTCACCTTAACAGAGACCAGAGACATGACTCACCTTAACAGTGACCAGAGACATGACTCACCTTAACAGTGACCAGAGACATGACTCACCTTAGCAGTGACCAGAGACATGACTCACCTTAACAGTGACCAGAGACCTGACTCACCTTAACAGTGACCAGACACCTGACTCACCTTAACAGTGACCAGAGACATGGCTCATCTTAACAGTGACCAGAGACCTGACTCACCTTAACAGTGACCAGAGACCTGACTCACCTTAACAGTGACCAGAGACCTGACTCACCTTAACAGTGACCAGAGACCTGACTCACCTTAACAGTGACCAGAGACATGACTCACCTTAACAGTGACCAGAGACCTGACTCACCTTAACAATGAACAGAGACTTGACACACCTTAACAGTGACCAGAGACATGACACACCTTAACTGTGACCAGAGACCTGACTCACCTTAACAGTGACCAGAGACGTGACTCACCTTAACAGTGACCAGATACATGACTCACCTTAACAGTGACCAGAGACATGACTCACCTTAACAGTGACCAGAGACACGACTCACCTTAACTGTGACCAATCATGACTTACCTCTACAGTGACCAGTGAAATGACTCCCCTTAACAATGACCAGAGACATGACTCACCTTAACAGTGACCAGAGACATGACTCACCTTAACAGTGACCAGAGACATGACTCACCTTAACAGTGACCAGAGACATGACTCACCTTTAACAGTGACCAGAGACATGACTCACCTTAACAGTGACCAGAGACATGACTCACCTTAACAGTGGCCAGAGACATGACTCACCTTAACAGTGATCAGAGACATGACTCACTTTAACAGTGACCAAAGACATGACTCACCCTAACAGTGACCAGAGACATGACTCACCTTAACAGTGACCAGACATGACTCACCTTAACAGTGACCAGAGACATCACTCACCTTAACAGTGACCAGACATGACTCATCTTAACAGTGACCAGACATGACTCACCTTAACAGTGACCAGAGACACGACTCACCTTAACAGTGACCAGAGACATCACTCACCTTAACAGTGACCAGAGACCTGACTCACCTTAACAGTGACCAGAGACATGACTCACCCCAACAGTAACCAGAGACATGACTCACCTTAACAGTGACCAGAGAAATGACTCACCTTAACAGTGACCAGAGACATGACTCACCTTAACAGAGACCAGAGACATGACTCACCTTAACAGTGACCAGAGACCCGACTCACCTTAACAGTGACCAGAGACATGACTCACATTAACAGTGACCAGAGACATGACTCACCTTAACAGAGACCAGAGACATGACTCACCTTATCAGTGACCGGAGACATGACTCACCTTAACAGTGACCAGAGACATGACTCACCTTAACAGTGACCAGAGACATGACTCACCTTAACAGTGGCCAGAGACATGACTCACCTTAACAGTGATTAGAGACATTACACACTTTAACAGTGACCAAAGACATGACTCACCCTAACAGTGACCAGAGACATGACTCACCTTAACAGTGACCAGACATGACTCACCTTAACAGTGACCAGAGACATCACTCACCTTAACAGTGAGCAGACATGACTCATCCTAACAGTGACCAGACATGACTCACCTTAACAGTGACCAGAGACATGACTCACCTTAACAGTGACCAGAGACATCACTCACCTTAACAGTGACCAGATACCTGACTCACCTTAACAGTGACCAGAGACATGACTCACCCCAACAGTGACCAGAGACATGACTCACCTTAACAGTGACCAGAGACATGACTCACCTTAATAGTGACCAGAGACATGACTCACCTTAACAGAGACCAGAGACATGACTCACCATAACAGTGACCAGAGACCCGGCTCGCCTTAACAGTGACCAGAGACATGACTCACCTTAACAGTGACCAGAGACATGACTCACCTTAACAGAGACCAGAGACATGACTCACCTTAACAGTGACCAGAGACATGACTCACCTTAACAGTGACCAGAGACATGACTCACCTTAACAGTGACCAGAGACATGACTCACCTTAACAGTGACCAGAGACATGACTCACCTTAACAGTGACCAGAGACACGACTCACCTTAACAGTGACCAATCATGACTTACCTCTACAGTGACCAGAGAAATGACTCCCCTTAACAGTGACCAGAGACATGACTCACCTTAACAGTGACCAGAGACATGACTCACCTTAACAGTGACCAGAGACATGACTCACCTTAACAGTGACCAGAGACATGGCTCACCTTTAACAGTGACCAGAGACATGACTCACCTTAACAGTGACCAGAGACCTGACTCAGCTTAACAGTGACCAGAGACATGACTCACTCTAACAGTGACCTGAGACATGACTCACCTTGTAACGGGGGGGGGAATGATGAGTAAACTCAGAGGTGAGTAGGAGAAGTGGAAGAGGTAGAAGGGTAGATAGGTAGAAGTAGGAAAGTAGATAATAGATGTAGAAGAGTAGATAGTAGAGTAGAAAATAGAAGAAGAAAAAGAAAATTGCTAGAAGAAGAAATTAGTAAATAGAAAATAGAAAATGCTGCCACCATCCATTCTAGATCATTTACATACAAGACATAGAATGGAACTTGTCTGTACCAAAAGATGTTATTGCCATGTTTCAACTCTAAACATGTACTCATTAATCTCAATATTCAGAAAAGATGATATCATTAGGTCATTATTAGTATGTTCCATCTTTATCCTGTATTCATTAAAATCATGGAACCAGTAACCGCTGAGGTTTCCTCCTCTCACTCAAAACTCCAGGTAACATAGTTAAACACAATTTAAATAATAACTTTCAATTATATTTCACATGATAAGTACCATAATTTAAGCAATTAAAAATGTTCAAGATATATATATGTAAGGCGAGTCATCATCCAAGAATTAGAGAACCCTACAACTCGACTGCCCCTTTAAATCACACAACCCCTGTTTAGTGAACACGACAAAGTCCCTCAATGTTCAACTCACCAAGTGTCTCCGAGTCTTAAGAGTCTCCGTGGAATAGAGAAAGGGGGGGGGGAGTCTGTAGTTGACAGAGACTGTCCCGCCCCCGCCGGCTGGCCGCTTGGGTGGACGGCTAGCCGCTGCTGGCTGTTTTTCTGTCTATTGCTCTGCTTCTTCTGTCCTTCTCCTCATCCTGAATCGATAGCTCTCCGAGTATATATTGGGAAACCTGGTAGCTAACTCCGCCCACAAGTTAGATAGCCTCCGGCACTTTACCAAGCCACTCCTTAAACGTCGGCATGTTTGAAGGCTACCCGGCTCAATTATAAGATTAGCGAGAGCCAGGTGAGATTCGCCTGGCTGACCTCAGGTCACTTGGTTGTCAATTAACACTTAGAGGTGTGAGATCTAGGCCAGACAAGTTGGCGTCTGTCAAATCCTTGTCTGTGACTCATATATCTCCATGTATGTATTAAATAAAATTAAACCAAACACCTTTACAGTGTTACAACCTTAACAGTGATCAGAGACATGACTCACCTTAACAGTGACCAAAGACATAACTCACCCTAACAGTTACCAGAGACATGACTCGCCTTAACAGTCACCAGACATGACTCACCTTAACAGTGACCAGACATCACTCACCTTAACAGTGACCAGACATGACTCATCTTAACAGTGACCAGACATGACTCACCTTAACAGTGACCAGACATGACTCACCTTAACAGTGACCAGAGACACGACTCACCTTAACAGTGACCAGAGACATGACTCACCTTAACAGTGACCAGAGACATGACTCACCTTAACAGTGACCAGAGACATGACTCACCTTAACAGTGACTAGAGACCTGACTCACCTTAACAGTGACCAGAGACCTAACTCACCTTAAGAGTGACCAGAGACATGACTCACCTTAACAGAGACCAGAGACATGACTCACCTTAACAGTGACCAGAGACATGACTCACCTTAACAGTGACCAGAGACATGACTCACCTTAGCAGTGCCCAGAGACATGACTCACTTTAACAGTGACCAGAGACCTGATTCACCTTAACAGTGACCAGAGACCTGACTCACCTTAACAGTGACCAGAGACATGACTCACCTTAACAGTGACTAGAGACCTGACTCACCTTAACAGTGACCAGAGACCTAACTCACCTTAAGAGTGACCAGAGACCTGACTCACCTTAACAGTGACCAGAGACCTGACTCACCTTAACAGTGACCAGAGACCTGACTCACCTTAACAGTGATCAGAGACCTGACTCACCTTAACAATGACCAGAGACATGACACACCTTAACAGTGACCAGAGACATGACACACCTTAACTGTGACCAGAGACCTGACTCACCTTAACAGTGACCAGAGACATGACTCACCCCAACAGTGACCAGAGACATGACTCACCTTAACAGTGACCAGAGACATGACACACCTTAACAGTGACCAGAGACATGACTCACCTTAACAGTGACCAGAGACATGACTCACCTTAACAGTGACCAGAGACATGACTCACCTTAACAGTGACCAGAGACAAGTCGCCTGTTTCAGTTTGAACAAATATAAGATTTTAAACAAGCTTGGTGACCATCTGCACAAATAATGCAGTGCAGTGGATGGACCTACATGCCGATATGAAGCGTCGAGCAACTAGTGGGACAAAGTGTATCTGTACTCCGATAAACATCGTCTCCATGATTGAGGGTTTTCATAAATTGCACTCGACGAAGAAGTAACCTAGAGAGGTATGTGCCAAATGATTGATTAACACATAAGGGCATCAACCTCCATTATGTAATTATATGTATAGTCTCCTATTTACTTAGATGGTTTGATAAATGCATTGTGATCAGGTTCTGTTGTTTAATTACAGGTCGTTACCCAAGAGGCTCGATGAGGATATTCCTCGTGTTGTATATGGTGGCTGTCGCATTTTTCATCACACGGTACTTAGAGCAGCAGGTAAGTAGTTATAAACTGACACTTGTAGCTTCCTTTATTATAGTGTTTTACATTATTGCATTTGTTTTATTTCTATCAAACAGAGGTATTCGGCGTCCCTGGATAAAGTACAGGGGCCACATCTTCATTACACACAATCTTCATCTTTGTAACATCTTCACGGCAATAACACACTCTTAGGATTCGCTTATGAAAACAAAATGTGTAGATCATGTCATATGAGGGTTACAAAAGCTTCATAAGTAGCCTTTGGAAGGAACATAGTGCTGAATTCTCATTTAACCTTTGACTTCCCCCGATTCAGCTGATAAAGTATTGTCAGTTATTTGTATTTACAGAGATTAGGTGATGCATTTTTAACTTAAAAGGGAATGATGAACATTTAGAGATAACTTTTAATTGTAATTTATTATTGAATAAAATAAACATTAGCTAAATGACTACCACTGCCACCCACGCCATTACCTCCACACCATATGCGCAACAACAATCACTACCACCATCATCTTCTTTAGTGATTTCAACTTACGGGATTTAAAATGGAAAAAATATAACAAATACTGTCATTCCAGAGAGAATCTTAGAGAGTAGTCTAAATGAACAGTGTGATGACCCTCGGCGACATCTATGATCCTTATTCAGAGTTAAAACAGTTGATCCTCCCATTAATAAATATTCCCATTTTCTAGTCTGTTCTGGGAGATGATTAAGTACCGGTGACTGTGACAGACGAGAGAGACGCAGAAGCAGAGAGATGAAGCGAGGTCGACAGTACACAGGTCGACCTTGGTCGACCTGTGTACTGCTTCATACACATGTGTACTTTTTCAAACGACCAAGGTGAAGGTCGACCTTGGTCGACCGACACTCTGCGGGAGTGTAATGTGCTGCTTCAAGAAGTGTTTTCCACCCTAGTCTGCCAGTTTTGTTCTGCATGTCTCATCACCCATATTATGGGTCCTCATTTATCCAACCTATTTTCAAGTATTCAAAATCCCCTAGGTGTAGAATTATTTTCGTGCTACCGTTCCCACTGTAGCTGTTTTTTTTAATTCACGTTTATGTAATTCTCACTGCACTTAGGGGACATAAGTTTGAAAATTCAAAGCTCCTCAATTTCAGTCGAACTGTATTGACTAGTTGCATATGAAGCCGGCTCCAACTGGTCAAAGTTTCAGCATCTCAACCTAAATAGAAATCGAGAAAAAAATTAAAACATATTTTTCGACGAATTCTCACCATTTTGAAATCTTTCTCTTCAAACACAAGTGTCAACAGAAATCGTTGCTGTGACACTCAGCACTCACAGTAGCATATAATATACTAATTGCCAAAACTTTTTTATCCAATATATGTTTTGTTTTACAAATAAAAAGATTTATGTCCCCCCTACATAAAATTATTCAGCAAAATTATGTATATAAATATTTATAAAATCTATAAATGGACTTACAGACTTAAAATCTATACAATTTTAGAGCTAAAAAATCTACATATAAGATGTAAGTTTCAAGTAAATTGATGAATGGGTAGAACCAGCTTGTAGTTGTAAATTACTTACTTGAACAAAATGAAGTCAAAAGTTTTGCCACCTGTGGATGAAGTGGATGTCATCCAATTTCCGTCAAAAGTGGCACCATTATAGAAAGGCTAACATTCAGTAAGGTGAATACGTTCCATCCAAATCCCCCCGATAAAAAAAGGAAAACAAATTCGAAGAAAATAAAACTATTTTTTAACTAAATGTATATATATATATATATATATATATATATATATATATATATATATATATATTAGGGGTACCACCTCTGGTGCAATTGCAGGGACCCACATCCTCGAAGAAGAAAACAAAGAGCATTCAGAGAAGATCTTGTGGATTCTCACTGAATACTTTATTCTTTTCTTCTCCTACCACCCCTATTATTTTTTTGTATGTTTTGTTTTATTTTATTGCAATGCTACAGTTTACAGAGAACACACACACACACACAAATATATAACAATTAAACAATCAGCGTTCGAAGACCTCGTCCAGCTCCTCGGAGGTTGGGTGCGTACCCAGGATACAGCACGCATTTCCCCTCTGCACTGCGACACTGAGGCGCTGGAATAGGAAACTGGCTGCTCGTGGGTCTCTAGTTCTCTATATATATATATAGATGGGTCTATAGCCACCTATATATAGGTGGCTATACCCACCTATATATATAGGTGGGTCTCTATATATATATATATATATATATATATATATATATATATATATATATATATATATATATATAGTGGATTAAAATCATTATTAAAATATTTTATTATATGATATTGTGATAGCTGAATGTCATAGATATGATTTCAGTTAACACTTGATTGATGTTAATTTTTTAACATTTTGAAATTATTTTTGAAAATAGGTTTTCATTTGTTTCTCTCTTTCTATTTAGCCTGCGATGCTGAAACGTAGATCAATTGCAATATACAACTATTCAAAACAGTTTGATTAAAATTGAACAACTTTGAAATATATTAGAATTTCAAGATTATGACACAGTTTCACAATTCCAGTTTCCTAACTTGCATATTATGCAAGGTGATGGACAAGATCGCGAGAAAAAGGCTCGTAGGACTTCTCGAGGGAAGCAGTTTTGTAACACCCCACCAGCATGGGTTCAGGGATGGTAAATCGTTCCTCACAGGCTTAATGGAAATCTATGATCAGGGGAAGAAAGAGAAGGGTGGGCAGACTGCAGTTTCTTGGACTGTCAGGAAACCTTTGACACCGTACCCCATAAAAGGCTGTTGAAAAAATTGAGGAAACAGGCAGAAGTAAAAAGTAAGGTGCTCCTGTGGATAAGGGAGTATCTAAGCAACAGGAAACAGCGAGTAACTGTGAGGGGGAAAACATCAGAGGGGCGAGATGTCACCAGCAGAGTCAATCTCTGTACTTGAACCAATCCTGTTTCTGATATATGTAAACGATCTACCAGAGGGTATATATGCATTCCACTCAATGTTTGTTGTTCATGTAAAATATATGAAAAGAATCAAGACAGATGAAGATAAACAGAGACTACAGGATGACCTGGACAAACTGGAGAAATGGTCAAGAAAATGTCTACTAAAGTTCAACTCAGGAAAGTGAAAAGTAATAAAATTAGGCGAAGGGAGCAGGAGGCTGAACACAAGTTACCAACTGGGAAGTGATATCCTGCAAGTGTCAAATAAAGAGAAAGATTTGGGAGATGATATCACACCAAACCTGTCCCCAGAACGCCACATCAAACGGATATCATCAGAGGCACATGCTAGATTGGCCAACATAAGAACTGCCTTTAGAAACTTATGTAGGGCATCGTTCAGGACCCTGTACAAAACTAATGTCAGACCAATCCTAGAGTATGCAGCTCCAGCCTGGAGTCCATACTATCGGGAAGGGGTCGGGGGTTTTACAATGAAACTTGTTTATTTGAACGAACCTGATATCAACGAAGTACGACCACCTCTGACGACTGCCGTGACTCAAGCGAGGTCATATTGTCCTGCTAGCATCACGTCATGTCACCAAAGTATCGACATCTCATTTCATGTCACTTATTTTAATACTCATCCTCTGCTCATATTCTTAAATTATTCACTGACGTTTATTATTTATTTTCTTTCTCTGACCTTTTAATCTCAGGTCCGGAAAGTAGAATAACTCTCACAAGGGTAGACTCGCTCAACCCAGGCTACAGGGTCATAACACTCCCCTCCCTTTATTTTTTGAGAGTTATTCTCAGTGGTCAGGCTCATGATCAAGCATCAGCGACCACATTATCTTGTCCTCTTATATGTCTTATCTTCAGATTATATTCTTGAATTAACAGGAACCACTTGGTTAACCTCAGATTCACATGCTTCATCTTGCTCAGGAACACCATGGGATTATGGTCTGTATACACAGTAACTATGTGTCCTTCCCCACGTACGTATATCTCAAAATGTTTTAATGCCAGGACCAATGCCAAAGTCTCCTTCTCGACCGTACTATATGATGCTTGACAAACTTCTTCGAAAAGAAAGACACAGTTCGATAAATTTCGTCCTTCTGATGCGTCAGCACAGCTCCAGCCCCTACATCACAAGTATCCACGAACAATGCAAACGGCACTCCAAAATCCGGCGAAGCTAACACAGGCGCCTCAGTCAATAATTTCTTGGTTTTATCAAATGACTCCTGTGCTACTCCATTCCACTCCCACTTCTTATTCTTAGACAACAAACTTGCCAAAGGAGTGGCTTCTAGACCGTATGTACCAGCGCTCTTCTTCTTATGGAGGCAAGGTGAACTCCATTCGGTGTCACTGATCTCTGCCAGGTCATCATCTAGCAAGTACCTCTCTTCTTTTCTCATGGCCTCGTCTTTATCCGAACTGACTCTGTAAGGGTGCTGTTTGATAGGAGCAGCATCCCCTACGTTGACCTCGTGTACCGTTCCCCGAGGCCTTCTCGGTACATCCGTAAACAGTGATCCATTCTTCTGCAAGATTTCCACAAATTCCACGCGCTGGTCATCCTCTAAATGACCCAAACTCGCTTCTTCCTCGGTCAAGCTGTCCGTGTTGAACATCTTCGATCCATCAGCCTTTTCCATGTTGACGCCTTCCTCTTCCATTCCTTCCTCGTGCCTGACACAAAGCACGGTCGTTTGTGGCGGGATTTCCTTCTGTTCCTCCTTTTCACTCGGAGTGTTCTCTCAGGGGTAATATCTCTTAATCAGGTTCATTTGGCAAACCTGCGACTTTCTTGGCCGGTTGAGCATATACACTACATGATTCACTTTCCCCAATGCTTTCTCGATCGTGTACGGTCCGCAAAATCTCGACTCGCACACACTTCCCTTTATGGGCAGGAGGACGAACACCTGTTCTGCTTCCAGGAACTTCCTCTCCATAGTCCGCTTGTCATAGTACTTGGCCATTTCCATCTGAGATGTTTTTAAATTTTCCCTGGCCAACTCTCTGGCCATAGAGAGTCGCTCACCAAAAGTTTTCACATACTGTCGACGTCTATTCGCTGCATTCCATCCGTGAGTTGCTCCTTAAATTTAATGAACTCACTGCACTCCTCACAAAGTGTCCGTAAACTAGCTGGAATTGGGTGAATCCTAATGATTCCACCACCACGTCCCTGATGACAAAAAAGACAGACGCCAATGCCTCGTCCCACTTTTTCCCGTCGTCAGCGCAATACATCCGCAGCAGCCTCTTCAGTGTTCCGTGGAGTCTTTCTAAAGGGGGTAATAGGTTGGTTACCGAAAAGTTGTTCAATGTCAACCAATATTTTTTGACTAGTTGTATATGAAAAGGGCTGCAATTGTCCCAAGTTTCAGTACTTCAGCGTAAATAGAAAGGGACATTTTTTTTCAACGACTTTTACCCATTTTCAAGTCTTAATAAATAAACACACGTTTTTTATATAATTATTCTGTGACACTTTCTGACGCAATAGCATATAATAAAGGATTGGTAGATAGATATTTTCCAAAACATCTTTAGTTTTCCTAATACAAATTTTCAAAGATCCCCCCAAAAATTATGCAAATATGGCATGTTTATTACTATTATAAAATCAATAAATGAACTTAGAAAAAAAGCTATCACCAACATTTAGAGACATGCACTTTACATATACTGTGTAAGTTTCATGTAAATTGAATAAAAAATGAAAAAGTTTTTTGAACGTTTATGTTAATTAAAAAAAAAACAGCAAATAATAAAGTCTAAGGTTCTAAAATCTGTGGCTGAGGTTGGCATCAACCAATTATCTCGAAAATTAGCACCCTTACAGATAGTCTTACGTGCAGTCAGGTATATAAGTTTCATGCAAATCGTCCGATAAAAAACAAAACAAAAAAATGAAAAAAAAAATTTTTTTAACTTAATTTTTTTTCCAATTAAACTAATTATAATATTTGTTTAATATATGCTATTGTGATAGCAAAGAGTCATAGATATGATTCAGTTGACACTTTTTTTGATAATCATTNCAGAGACATGACTCACTTTAACAGTGACCAGAGACATGACTCACCTAACAGTGACCAGAGACATGACTCACCTTAACAGTGAAGACATGACTCACCTTAACAGTGACCAGATACATCACTCACCTTAACAGTGACCAGACATGACTCATCTTAACAGTGACCAGACATGACTCACCTTAACAGTGACCAGAGACCGACTCACCTTAACAGTGACCAGAGACATCACTCACCTTAACAGTGACCAGAGACCTGACTCACCTTAACAGTGACCAGAGAATGACTACCCCAACAGTAACCAGAGACATGACTCACCTTAACAGTGACCAGAGCATGACCACCTTAACAGTGACCAGAGACATGATCACCTTAAACATGACCAAGACAGACTCACCTAACAGTGACGAGACATGACTCACCTTAACAGTGACCGACATGACTACCTTAACAGTGACCAGAGACATGACTCACCTTAACAGTGACAGAGACATCAGCACCTTAACAGTGACCAGACATGACTCATTTAACAGTGACCAGAGACATGACTCACCTTACAGTGACCAGAGACATGACTCACCCTAAACAGTGACCAGAGACATGACTCACCTAACAGTGACCAGAGACATGACTCACCTTAACAGTGACCAGAGACATGACTCACCTTACAGTGACCAGAGACATGACTCACCTTAACAGTGACCAGACAAATCTCACCTTAACAGTGACCAGGACTGACTCACCTTAACAGTGACCAGAGACATGACTCACCTTAACAGTGACCAGAGACATGACTCACCTTAACAGTGACCAGAGACATGACTCACCTTAACAGTGACCAGAGACCTGACTCACCTTAACAGTGACCAGAAACATGACTCACCTTAACAGTGACCAGAGACATGACTCACCTTAACAGAGACCAGAGACATGACTCACCTTAACAGTGACCAGAGACATGACACCTTAACAGTGACCAGAGACATGACTCACCTTAACAGTGACCAGAGACATGACTCACCTTAACAGTGACCAGAGACATGACTCACCTTAACAGTGACCAGACACCTGACTCACCTTAACAGTGACCAGAGACATGACTCACCTTAACAGTGACCAGAGACCGACTCACCTTAACAGTGACCAGAGACTGACTCACCTTAACAGTGACCAGAGACCTGACTCACCTTAACAGTGACCAGAGACATGACTCACCTTAACAGTGACCAGAGACATGACTCACCTTAACAGTGACCAGAGACCTGACTCACCTTAACAGTGACCAGAGACATGACTCACCTTAACAGTGACCAGAGACATGACTCACCTTAACAGTGACCAGAGACATGACTCACCTTAACAGTGACCAGAGACGTGACTCACCTTAACAGTGACCAGAGACATGACTCACCTTAACAGTGACCAGAGACATGACTCACCTTAACAGTGACCAGAGACACGACTCACCTTAACAGTGACCAATCATGACTACCTTACAGTGACCAGAGACATGACTCCCCTTAACAGTGACCAGAGACATGACTCACCTTAACAGTGACCAGAGACATGACTCACCTTAACAGTGACCAGAGACATGACTCACCTTAACAGTGACCAGAGACATGACTCACCTTAACAGTGACCAGAGACATGACTCACCTTAACAGTGACCAGAGACATGACTCACCTTAACAGTGACCAGAGACATGACTCACCTTAACAGTGACCAGAGACATGACTCACTTTAACAGTGACCAGAGACATGACTCACCCTAACAGTGACCAGAGACATGACTCACCTTAACAGTGACCAGACATGACTCACCTTAACAGTGACCAGAGACATGACTCACCTTAACAGTGACCAGACATGACTCACCTTAACAGTGAGACATGACTCACCTTAACAGTGACCAGAGACACGACCACCTTAACAGTGACCAGAGACATGACTCACCTTAACAGTGACCAGAGACCTGACTCACCTTAACAGTGACCAGAGACATGACTCACCTTAACAGTGACCAGAGACATGACTCACCTTAACAGTGACCAGAGAAATGACTCACCTTAACAGTGACCAGAGACATGACTCACCTTAACAGAGACCAGAGACATGACTCACCTTAACAGTGACCAGAGACCTGACTCACCTTAACAGTGACCAGAGACATGACTCACTTAACAGTGACCAGAGACATGACTCACCTTAACAGTGACCAGAGACATGACTCACCTTAACAGTGACCAGAGACATGACTCACCTTAACAGTGACCAGAGACATGACTCACCTTAACAGTGACCAGAGACATGACTCACCTTAACAGTGACCAGAGACATGACTCACCTTAACAGTGACCAGAGACATTACACACTTAACAGTGACCAAAGACATGACTCACCCTAACAGTGACCAGAGACATGACTCACCTTAACAGTGACCAGACATGACTCACCTTAACAGTGACCAGAGACATCCTCACCTTAACAGTGACCAGACATGACTCACCTAACAGTGACCAGACATGACTCACCTTAACAGTGACCAGAGACATGACTCACCTTAACAGTGACCAGAGACATCACTCACCTTAACAGTGACCAGAGACCTGACTCACCTTAACAGTGACCAGAGACATGACTCACCCCAACAGTGACCAGAGACATGACTCACCTTAACAGTGACCAGAGACATGACTCACCTTAATAGTGACCAGAGACATGACTCACCTTAACAGACCAGAGACATGACTCACCATAACAGTGACCAGAGACCCGGACTCGCTTAACAGTGACCAGAGACATGACTCACCTTAACAGTGACCAGAGACATGACTCACCTTAACAGAGACCAGAGACATGACTCACCTTAACAGTGACCAGAGACATGACTCATCTTAACAGTGACCAGAGACATGACTCACCTTAACAGTGACCAGAGACATGACTCACCTTAACAGTGACCAGAGACATGACTCACCTTAACAGTGACCAGAGACATGACTCACCTAACAGTGACCAATCATGACTTACCTCTAACAGTGACCAGAGACATGACTCCCTTAACAGTGACCAGAGACATGACTCACCTTAACAGTGACCAGAGACATGACTCACCTTAACAGTGACCAGAGACATGACTCACCTTAACAGTGACCAGAGACATGACTCACCTTAACAGTGACCAGAGACATGACTCACCTTAACAGTGACCAGAGACCTGACTCACCTTAACAGTGACCAGAGACATGACTCACTAACAGTGACAGAGACATGACTCCTGTAACGGGGGGGGGGGAATGACATGACTCAGAGGTGAGTAGGAGAAGTGGAAGAGAGAAGGGTAGATAGGTAGAAGTAGGAAAGTAGATAATAGATGTAGAAGAGTAGATAGTAGAGTAGAAAATAGAAGAAGAAAAAGAAAATGCTAGAAGAAGAATTAGTAAATAGAAAATAGAAAATGCTGCCACCAATCCATTCTAGATCATTTACATACAAGACATAGAATGGAACTTGTCTGTACCAAAAGATGTGATTGCCATGTTTCAACTCAAACATGTACTCATTAATTCAATATTCAGAAAAGATGATATCATTGGTCATTACAGTGTTCCATCTATCCTGTATCATTAAAACATGGAACCAGTAACCGCTGAGGTTTTCCTCCTCCACTCAAAACTCCAGGTAACATAGTTAAACACAATTTAAATAATAACTTTCAATATATTTCACATGATAAGTACCATAATTTAAGCAATTAAAAATGTTCAAGATATATATGTAAGGCGAGTCATCATCCAAGAATTAGAGAACCCTACAACTCGACTGCCCCTTTAAATCACACAACCCCTGTTTAGTGAACACGACAAAGTCCCTCAATGTTCACCTCACCAAGTGTCTCCGAGTCTTAAGAGTCTCCGTGGAATAGAGAAAGGGGGGGGGAGTCCTGTAGTTGACAGAGACTGTCCCGCCCCCGGCTGGCCGCTTGGGTGGACGGCTAGCCGCTGCTGGGTTTTTCTGTCTATTGCTCTGCTTCTTCTGTCCTTCTCCTCATCCTGAATCGATAGCTCTCCGAGTATATATTGGGAAACCTGGTAGCTAACTCCGCCCACAAGTTAGATAGCCTCCGGCACTTTACCAAGCCACTCCTTAAACGTCGGCATGTTTGAAGGCTACCGGCTCAATTATAAGATTAGCGAGAGCCAGGTGAGATTCGCCTGGCTGACCTCAGGTCACTTGGTTGTCAATTAACACTTAGAGGTGTGAGATCTAGGCCAGACAAGTTGGCGTCTGTCAAATCCTTGTCTGTGACTCATATATCTCCATGTATGTATTAAATAAAATTAAACCAAACACCTTTACAGTGTTACAACCTTAACAGTGATCAGAGACATGACTCACCTTAACAGTGACCAAAGACATAACTCACCCTAACAGTTACCAGAGACATGACTCGCCTTAACAGTCACCAGACATGACTCACCTTAACAGTGACCAGACATGACTCACCTTAACAGTGACCAGAGACATGACTCACCTTAACAGTGACCAGACATGACTCACCTTAACAGTGACCAGACATGACTCACCTTAACAGTGACCAGAGACACGACTCACCTTAACAGTGACCAGAGACATGACTCACCTTAACAGTGACCAGAGACATGACTCACCTTAACAGTGACCAGAGACATGACTCACCTTAACAGTGACCAGAGACCTGACTCACCTTAACAGTGACCAGAGACATAACTCACCTTAACAGTGACCAGAGACATGACTCACCTTAACAGTGACCAGAGACATGACTCACCTTAACAGTGACCAGAGACATGACTCACCTTAACAGTGACCAGAGACATGACTCACCTTAACAGTGACCAGAGACATGACTCACCTTAACAGTGACCAGAGACATGACTCACCTTAACAGTGACCAGAGACATGACTCACCTTAACAGTGACCAGAGACATGACTCACCTTAACAGTGACCAGAGACCTGACTCACCTTAACAGTGACCAGAGACATGACTCACCTTAACAGTGACCAGAGACATGACTCACCTTAACAGTGACCAGAGACATGACTCACCTTAACAGTGACCAGAGACATGACTCACCTTAACAGTGACCAGAGACATGACTCACCTTAACAGTGACCAGAGACATGACTCACCTTAACAGTGACCAGAGACATGACTCACCTTAACAGTGACCAGAGACCTGACTCACCTTAACAGTGACCAGAGACATGACTCACCTTAACAGTGACCAGAGACATGACTCACCTTAACAGTGACCAGAGACATGACTCACCTTAACAGTGACCAGAGACCTGACTCACCTTAACAGTGACCAGAGACATGACTCACCTTAACAGTGACCAGAGACATGACTCACCTTAACAGTGACCAGAGACAAGTCGCCTGTTTCAGTTTGAATAAATATAAGATTTTAAACAAGCTTGGTGACCATCTGCACAAATAATGCAGTGCAGTGGATGGACCTACATGCCGATATGAAGCGTCGAGCAACTAGTGGGACAAAGTGTATCTGTACTCCGATAAACATCGTCTCCATGATTGAGGGTTTTCATAAATTGCACTCGACGAAGAAGTAACCTAGAGAGGTATGTGCCAAATGATTGATTAACACATAAGGGCATCAACCTCCATTATGTAATTATATGTATAGTCTCCTATTTACTTAGATGGTTTGATAAATGCATTGTGATCAGGTTCTGTTGTTTAATTACAGGTCGTTACCCAAGAGGCTCGATGAGGATATTCCTCGTGTTGTGTATGGTGGCTGTCGCATTTTTCATCACACGGTACTTAGAGCAGCAGGTAAGTAGTTATAAACTGACACTTGTAGCTTCCTTTATTATAGTGTTTTACATTATTGCATTTGTTTTATTTCTATCAAACAGAAGTATACGGCGTCCCTGGATAAAGTACAGGGGCCACATCTTCATTACACACAATCTTCATCTTTGTAACATCTTCACGGCAATAACACACTCTTAGGATTCGCTTATGAAAACAAAATGTGTAGATCATGTCATATGAGGGTTACAAAAGCTTCATAAGTAGCCTTTGGAAGGAACATAGTGCTGAATTCTCATTTAACCTTTGACTTCCCCCGATTCAGCTGATAAAGTATTGTCAGTTATTTGTATTTACAGAGAGTAGGTGATGCATTTTTAACTTAAAAGGGAATGATGAACATTTAGAGATAACTTTTAATTGTAATTTATTATTGAATAAAATAAACATTAGCTAAATGACTACCACTGCCACCCACGCCATTACCTCCACACCATATGCGCAACAACAATCACTACCACTATCATCTTCTTTGGTGATTTCAACTTACGGGATTTAAAATGGAAAAAATATAACAAATACTGTCATTCCAGAGAGAATCTTAGAGAGTAGTCTAAATGAACAGTGTGATGACCCTCGGCGACATCTATGATCCTTATTCAGAGTTAAAACAGTTGATCCTCCCATTAATAAATATTCCCATTTTCTAGTCTGTTCTGGGAGATGATTAAGTACCGGAGACTGTGACAGACGAGAGAGACGCAGAAGCAGAGAGATGAAGCGAGGTCGACAGTACACAGGTCGACCTTGGTCGACCTGTGTACTGCTTCATACACATGTGTACTTTTTCAAACGACCAAGGTGAAGGTCGACCTTGGTCGACCGACACTCTGCGGGAGTGTAATGTGCTGCTTCAAGAAGTGTTTTCCACCCTAGTCTGCCAGTTTTGTTCTGCATGTCTCATCACCCATATTATGGGTCCTCATTTATCCAACCTATTTTCAAGTATTCAAAATCCCCTAGGTGTAGAATTATTTTCGTGCTACCGTTCCCACTGTAGCTGTTTTTTTTAATTCACGTTTATGTAATTCTCACTGCACTTAGGGGACATAAGTTTGAAAATTCAAAGCTCCTCAATTTCAGTCGAACTGTATTGACTAGTTGCATATGAAGCCGGCTCCAACTGGTCAAAGTTTCAGCATCGGAACCTAAATAGAAATCGAGAAAAAAATTAAAACATATTTTTCGACGAATTCTCACCGTTTTGAAATCTTTCTCTTCAAACACAAGTGTCAACAGAAATCGTTGCTGTGACACTCAGCACTCACAGTAGCATATAATATACTAATTGCCAAAACTTTTTTATCCAATATATGTTTTGTTTTACCAATAAAAAGATTTATGTCCCCCCTACATAAAATTATTCAGCAAAATTATGTATATAAATATTTATAAAATCTATAAATGGACTTACAGACTTAAAATCTATACAATTTTAGAGCTAAAAAATCTACATATAAGATGTAAGTTTCAAGTAAATTGATGAATGGGTAGAACCAGCTTGTAGTTGTAAATTACTTACTTGAACAAAATGAAGTCAAAAGTTTTGCCACCTGTGGATGAAGTGGATGTCATCCAATTTCCGTCAAAAGTGGCACCATTATAGAAAGGCTAACATTCAGTAAGGTGAATACGTTCCATGCAAATCCCCCGATAAAAAAAGGAAAACAAATTCGAAGAAAATAAAACTATTTTTTAACTAAATGTATATATATATATATATATATATATATATATATATATATATATATATATATATATATATATATATATATATATATATATATATATATATAGTGGATTAAAATCATTATTAAAATATTTTATTATATGATATTGTGATAGCTGAATGTCATAGATATGATTTCAGTTAACACTTGATTGATGTTAATTTTTTAACATTTTGAAATTATTTTTGAAAATAGGTTTTCATTTGTTTCTCTCTTTCTATTTAGCCTGCGATGCTGAAACGTAGATCAATTGCAATATACAACTATTCAAAACAGTTTGATTAAAATTGAACAACTTTGAAATATATTAGAATTTCAAGATTATGACACAGTTTTACAATTCCAGTTTCCTAACTTGCATATTATGCAAGGTGATGGACAAGATCGCGAGAAAAAGGCTCGTAGGACTTCTCGAGGGAAGCAGTTTTGTAACACCCCACCAGCATGGGTTCAGGGATGGTAAATCGTTCCTCACAGGCTTAATGGAAATCTATGATCAGGGGAAGAAAGAGAAGGGTGGGCAGACTGCAGTTTCTTGGACTGTCAGGAAACCTTTGACACCGTACCCCATAAAAGGCTGTTGAAAAAATTGAGGAAACAGGCAGAAGTAAAAAGTAAGGTGCTCCTGTGGATAAGGGAGTGTCTAAGCAACATGAAACAGCGAGTAACTGTGAGGGGGAAAACATCAGAGGGGCGAGATGTCACCAGCAGAGTCAATCTCTGTACTTGAACCAATCCTGTTTCTGATATATGTAAACGATCTACCAGAGGGTATATATGCATTCCACTCAATGTTTGTTGTTCAT
>WNGS01000027.1:211983-225905 GCA_020271785.1 Procambarus virginalis
GACTCACCTAACAGTGACAGAGACTGACTCACCTTAACAGTGACCAGAGACTGACTCACCTTAACAGTGACCAGAGAATGACTCACCTTAACAGTGACCAGAGACATGACTCACCTTAACAGTGACCAGAGACATGACTCACCTTAACAGTGACCAGAGACATGACTCACCTTAACAGTGACCAGAGACACGACTCACCTTAACAGTGACCAGAGACATGACTCACCTTAACAGTGACCAGAGACATGACTCACCTTAACAGTGACCAGAGACATGACTCACCTTAACAGTGACCAGAGACATGACTCACCTTAACAGTGACCAGAGACATGACTCACCTTAACAGTGACCAGAAACATGACTCACCTTAACAGTGACCAGAGACATGACTCACCTTAACAGTGACCAGAGACATGACTCACCTTAACAGTGACCAGAGACATGACTCACCTTAACAGTGACCAGAGACATGACTCACCTTAACAGTGACCAGAGACCTGACTCACCTTAACAGTGACCAGAGACATGACTCACCTTAACAGTGACCAGAGACATGACTCACCTTAACAGTGACCAGAGACCTGACTCACCTTAACAGTGACCAGAGACATGACTCACCTTAACAGTGACCAGAGACATGACTCACCTTAACAGTGACCAAAGACATGACTCACCTTAACATTGACCAGAGACATGACTCACCTTAACAGTGACCAGAGACATGACTCACCTTAACAGTGACCAGAGACATGACTCACCTTAACAGTGACCAGAGACCTGACTCACCTTAACAGTGACCAGAGACCTGACTCACCTTAACAGTGACCAGAGACCTGACTCACCTTAACAGTGACCAGAGACCTGACTCACCTTAACAGTGACCAGAGACATGACTCACCTTAACAGTGACCAGAGACATGACTCACCTTAACAGTGACCAGAGACATGACTCACCTTAACAGTGACCAGAGACATGACTCACCTTAACAGTGACCAGAGACATGACTCACCTTAACAGTGACCAGAGACATGACTCACCTTAACAGTGACCAGAGACATGACTCACCTTAACAGTGACCAGAGACATGACTCACCTTAACAGTGACCAGAGACATGACTCACCTTAACAGTGACCAGAGACATGACTCACCTTAACAGTGACCAGAGACATGACTCACCTTAACAGTGACCAGAGACATGACTCACCTTAACAGTGACCAGACATGACTCACCTTAACAGTGACCAGAGACATGACTCACCTTAACAGTGACCAGAGACATGACTCACCTTAACAGTGACCAGAGACATGACTCACCTTAACAGTGACCAGACATGACTCACCTTAACAGTGACCAGAGACATGACTCACCTTAACAGTGACCAGAGACATGACTCACCTTAACAGTGACCAGAGACCTGACTCACCTTAACAGTGACCAGAGACCTGACTCACCTTAACAGTGACCAGAGACATGACTCACCTTAACAGTGACCAGAGACCTGACTCACCTTAACAGTGACCAGAGACATGACTCACCTTAACAGTGACCAGAGACATGACTCACCTTAACAGTGACCAGAGACATGACTCACCTTAACAGTGACCAGAGACATGACTCACCTTAACAGTGACCAGAGACATGACTCACCTTAACAGTGACCAGAGACATGACTCAC
Source organism: Procambarus virginalis (assembly GCA_020271785.1). Taxonomy (NCBI): domain Eukaryota; kingdom Metazoa; phylum Arthropoda; class Malacostraca; order Decapoda; family Cambaridae; genus Procambarus; species Procambarus virginalis. The sequence continues at coordinate 213,662 of WNGS01000027.1, forward strand.
CTTAACAGTGACCAGAGACATGACTCACCTTAACAGTGACCAGAGACATGACTCACCTTAACAGTGACCAGAGACATGACTCACCTTAACAGTGACCAGAGACATGACTCACCTAACAGTGACCAGAGACATGACTCACCTTAACAGTGACCAGACATGACTCACCTTAACAGTGACCAGAGACATCACTAACCTTAACAGTGATCAGACATGACTCATCTTAACAGTGACCAGATATGACTCACCTTAACAGTGACCAGAGACACGACTCACCTTAACAGTGACCAGAGACATGACTCACCTTAACAGTGACCAGAGACCTGACTCACCTTAACAGTGACCAGAGACATGACTCACCCCAACAGTGACCAGAGACCTGACTCACCTTAACAGTGACCAGAAACATGACTCACCTTAACAGTGACCAGAAACATGACTCACCTTAACAGAGACCAGCGACATGACTCACCTTAACAGTGACCAGAGACATGACTCACCTTAACAGTGACCAGAGACATGACTTACCTTAGCAGTGACCAGAGACATGACTCACCTTAACAGTGACCAGAGACCTGACTCACCTTAACAGTGACCAGAGACATGACTCGTCTTAACAGTGACTAGTGACCTGACTCACCTTAACAGTGACCAGACATAACTCATATTAACAGTGACCAAAGACATGACTCACCTTAACATTGACCAGAGACATGTCTCACTTTAACAGTGACCAGAGACATGACTCACCTTAACAGTGACCAGAGACCTGACTCACCTTAACAGTGACCAGAGACCTGACTCACCTTAACAGTGACCAGAGACCTGACTCACCTTAACAGTGACCAGAGACCTGACTCACCTTAACAGTGACCAGAGACATGACTCACCTTAACAGTGACCAGAGACCTGACTCACCTTAACAGTGACCAGAGACATGACACACCTTAACAGTGACCAGAGACATGACACCCTAACTGTGACCAGAGACCTGACTCACCTTAACAGTGACCAGAGACATGACTCACCTAAACAGTGACCAGAGACATGACTCACCTTAACAGTGACCAGAGACATGACTCACCTTAACAGTGACCAGAGACACGAATCACCTTAACTGTGACCAATCATGACTTACCTCTACAGTGTCGGGGTTTCACGGTGTTCTCATTAGAGAAGGGTTAAAGCAACAGTAGACTGGATCTCCTTTCCAGGTGGTTGCTCCAACAATAACCCTTACTCACCGTCGTTCGGCGGGTCTTCCCTCGATCCTCTAGGCTCCACTGCTGGCCTCGGAGAGTAACCCCAGTCGGTCTCACAACCGGCCTTTAAATTGTAAGATGAGTGGGGGCACAGATCGTTCCCTCAATCTGTGGCCCGCCCCGACACCGAACTCTTACACAGCCTTCAAGGTCGCCAACTGGTTTTTTTAGGTGTCCAGTAACACTGCAGTGGTCAGGTGTAATTGTGGCAAGAGCAAATTCCAGTAATATAGTATCAGGCAGGTCACTCTGCTTTACATCATTACACGGTCACAAGATAAATGGAGGGGATGATATCAAACACCAAAGAGTTTTGGTATTTTACTTAAAAGACAACGAGAAATATATATGCATCAATGTATCAGGAATAATATATGACAATTGCTCAGTTCATAGCAGAATAATCTGAAGCGCACCGATATGGCAACATCCGGCCGCGCCACGCGTCTCCTGTCAGGTGTCAGCTGACCGGGACCCTCGCGATCGTGGGAACAGACTAGTACTTGTTTTCTAATTCTGTCACGATCCCCGTTTATTTAACTTTTTCCAAAATGGCTTACTTATGATTTCACTGGCCTCACGATCAACATCTTATTCACAATACTCTCACAGTGACTTTCCACCGTACCAAAAGATTACTCTATTCTTAATAATATTTACTGTGAATGCACTCGCTTGATCACTGAACTTTTCTTTATATTTATACTTCCTCTCACAGAGATATCACTGGCAATCACTTCACGTATATGATATTATTCGGTACACAGTCATGTCATATATAAATCAGTAATCAAATTTCAGGCGTATATATATATATATACATCATGAAGATCAATACACAGGCATTTATATCAATAGATCATAGAGATCAACACACAGGCATTTATATCGATAGATTATAGAGATCAACACACGGGCACTTATATCAATAGATTATAGAGATCAATCCACAGGCATTTATATCAATAGATTATAGAGATCAATCCACAGGCATTTATATCAATAGATCATAGAGATCAATCCACAGGCATTTATATCAATAGATTATAGAGATCAACACACAGGCATTTATATCAATAATTCATAGAGATCAATCCACAGGCATTTATATCAATAGATTATAGAGATCAACACACCAATATCTGGTTTACTACCAATATATATATAATAATAATAATACTCTCTGTAAATTAATAATAGTCACAGTAAATTCTCTGATGAATCTTGGTGCTTGCACACACCCACACATAGATATATATGTAAACTGATACTGTGAGCGCTCTGGGCAGGCTCACCACATACTGTGCTCTCTGTGACTTAACTCAAGTGAGACTTGCTCACGACATATAAAATATCCTGACAAGAATATATATAGCTAACTAAAGGGGAAATGGGAGGGTAACTGTAAACACCTACTTCACCTATCCTAGGATGACAGTTGGGTTGTAGCTCCTGGTCCAGGCTCTCGCCTCGTTCACCATCCAGAAACACAAGCCCACGCCTTAGGATGTCGCGTCTCGCCGCTTCTGTACACAGCAGGTCCGTGCTCCTTCCTCTACAGTACGTCGCAGGGTTGAAGTCGGTCTCCTGGCCGTCAACTTTCCTCCCAACTACGGCAGCCAGCCTACGTCTCGGCGGTCGTCGTACGTTTCCCAATTAGTCCTTGTCACTGTACTCCCAGAGGAACTGCCTCTCACCACTACGAAGTCACTGTGAAGTTACCAGCCGTCCCAGACGATGCTGCTTAAGCTCCACACGCACAGCACCCGACTTCAGAGCACTTGAAGCTCACAACACTGTCAATTCCCTCGTCGTCTAGATATATCGCTAGGTATTTGGGAAGACTTCTCGACGTGCTTGCATCCAACTGTTGACTCGTAGGGTTCCACGAAGGTGGGGTTACTGTCAAACTTGACAGGATCGTCGATCACACGTTCAACCTGGTTGACAAGGCTGTCAACCCGGTTCACTCACGGTGGGTGGCCCGGCCACTAAGCTGTCTCTTATACTGGTGAACCGCCAATGACGACACACGTCGATGCCCGGCCCACTTCTTGCAACGCACCTGTCCCCTGAGCACTTGTTGCTCAATATTCTGTCAATTCCTTATCTGAGCCACTTCTGGGTTGCAGGAAGACCTCACAGAGTGCGTGCCAACAACTGGAGACGCTTACATCCACCGGAGTTCGGTAAATCCGTCACTCTGACAGGATGACCGATCGCGCGTCCTACCTCTCGGACGTGTCGTGAAAGACTGATATCGCCTCGGCGCCAACACGGCCGGACCCCCATGCCTATGTGACGTCACTTTTCCCAAAGTTGGTTTTCATTGGCTCCCAGTGCCACGTCGCTGACGGTGACCAATCTGGCGCCACTGACGTCACACAGTTTTGGCGGGAGAACAGACTCGCCAGCGCCATATTGGCTCCCTAAAGGGCCTATCCCACAGGCCAAAAAGTTCTATTTTCGCAAATTTCTCGGCTCTTCGAGAATACTACTCTCTCCCACATAAGTTCAATTGATGCCTGCAATGTAGAGAACGCTCGAGAATAGTGGACATGACTCTTACAGCAGGCGTGGGAGAATTAGAAGGGTGGGAACACCGTCACAATATATATATATATATATATATATATATATATATATATATATATATATATATATATATATATATATATATATATATATATATATATATATTTATATATATATATATATATGTCTCATTGAATATGACCGCATATTCTGTATTTACTATCTTCTGATTTAGGGCTTCTATCCCTCTAACTATTTTCTTAGCATCAGGGCTTAGCTGAAATAGGAGTTCTCCAAAACTCATTTTCGTAATTTCCGGGGGAAGAAAAGATGTGAATTACTATAGAATGTATTACACTTATTTAAACAATTTGCACAACGTTTCGAACCTCCATGGTTCATTCTCAAGTGAATGAATTTTACAATGTGATTTGATTTTATACCCACACTGGGTCAGGTGATAAGATAATAAATGTGAAAACAAAAGGGGATACAAAGGGGATATAAGTGGGGTCACACATATGAACATAAGAATAGAGGTAACCGCAGAAGGCCTACTGGCCCATACGAGGCAGCTGGCATCTACATACAAAGATTAATCCAGTGTAATTGGCCTGTTGTGTTGAACATTGTCTTCTGTGTTGGCATCGTTATGTTCTGGTCTTGTCCTTACTCTCATTGTGGGAAGAGTAAATAGTTCCGTGATTTGGGTGTTCATGGTAGGTTGTTCTGTTCTTATGTGAATTGCTTCAAGAATTTGTAATCTTCTTGCATCTTGGGTTCTGTCTATTATGCATGTATTTTTGTTCAACATTTCTCTTGTTAGGGTGATGTCATGGGCTTGTCTCATGTGATTCCTAGGGGCACCGGATTGAAGATGGCATGTCAAACGCCTCGTCAGCTTGGTCGACGTCATACCTATGTACTTAGATTGAAGGTTACATCCTTCGTGGGGGCAAGTGTACATGTATACAACGCTTGACTGCTGTAGAGGGTTCTCTGTCGGCTTCGGGCTGTTTTTGATAAGGAGTTCGGAAGTCTTCTTGGTTTTATAGAATATTATCAGGTTTATGTTTTGGTTAGGAGTAGTGCTTTTTACTCCTTTACGGATTATTTCTTTCATTATTCTTTCCTCTTTTATATGTTCACTGTGCGGGTATAAAATCAAATCACATTGTAAAACTCATTCACTTGAGAATGAACCATGGAGGTTCGAAACGTTGTGCAAATTGTTTAAATAAGTGTAATACATTCTATAGTAATTCACATCTTTTCTTCACCCGGAAATTACGAAAATGAGTTTTGGAGAACTTCTATTTCAGCTAAGCCCTGATGCTAAGAAAATAGTTAGAGGGATAGAAGCCCTAAATCAGAAGATAGTAAATACAGAATATGCGGTCATATTCAATGAGACATGTTTAAAAGAAAACCTGCTGCCTGTATACACCAATATATATATATATATATATATATATATATATATATATATATATATATAATATATATTATATATATATATATATATATATATATATATATATAGTGACGATAATTACTTTCAAGAGAGATTGAGCCTGCTCTTCCCTATATCAGTCACGTTACTATTACAAGTACAAGATGCTACATCCAAGATACGTCCACCAGTAGCACAAAACGTTTTGACCAGGAAGCAAAACGTACCCTGCATACCCACCTTCACCCCCTCCCATCACACCGGCCCACCGCGACACTTCAACGAGCTAACTACCAGTCTCCACCTGCCTGCCTTTTGATTGGCCGGTGTCGCCGTCAGCTTACTGCTCCTGCACCACGCACGCCATCTAGCCGAGTCGACGTCTGGGCAGCTCCAGCTGTCATTCCTCAGAATATCCCTGTGCTCTCTGAGGTTGATATCTCTCTCTGGTATATTAAGCCCTAGCTGACGTATACTAAGGGATGTACCAGCTATAGCCAGTATTCTCAGCACCTGTTTTACATTGCACCTTTACTTATATTGTTCTCTAGTAATTATTTATGTTATTTGTGTTTTTTGCTTTGTTTAAAATTTTCACATAAGCCAAGAGATTGTCTTTATTTATATTTTGCTTTTCTAGAGTAATTAAAGTTTCATTGTTTATAATTTGTGTTTTGCGTGTTTTCCCTTACCTTACCACAGACAAACAGGCAAGCAGTCTTTTTTTTTGTATGTGTGACCGAGCATTGACACCCGCCATTGGAGGACTGCCGAACACCATACTCCAACACTTTACCGTCACATACATGGGGGCCTGTCCGGGATGCTTCACTCAGGTACTGGTACCAGAACGTAAATTTATGGTAAGTGTACTTTGCTTTAATACACATGCTTTTCAATATTTTCAATATTCAATTTTCTTATTCATATGGTGCTGTGTGTATTGTGCATTCCGGTTGTAGCATATGGTGAGTGTGAGACAACTTTGGATTACGTGGTGACTGTAGGCCTCAGTCATTCTCTTAATTGGTCATCTCTCCCTCCGTGTTATTGCCCATGTTTACCACCTTATGTCCCTAGGATATTTCTCATATTTTTGGCAGATCATCATTTTGGGTACCCTGGTACTTTGGTTTGTCTTCGGGTCAATAGCACCCAATCTTCTGCAATCCGACTCTAGGAGGATAAAGAGGGCCATAGTTCCTCTTGCACGGACTTTATTGATGAGTTGGGACCTCGGCAACAGTTCTCGTCACCAGTTGACACTCGCACCCCTACACGTCGGTCAGAGGTGATGATATTTACTTAGGTAGGGAATTAGCTTTCTTTTTTTCAGAGTACGAAAGTTCGCTAATTCTGTAAGTATCATATTTCATTTCAGTGGAAAAAACTTGCTTATGTTCTGTAGAGACTCGGCAAGGTATGCCTACATTCTTGGACTACCTAATTCACTTTTGAAGCAATTAAATGTTTCATTTGTTTTAGAAACTCAGTTTCACTTACTTAGTAGGATTTTCTTGCCCTTATTCTCCTACAGTGAGTACCTGGTACAAGATTTCCTGCGATCTTGAATTATTAATCATTTACCATCTTGAATTAACATTATTGTTAAAGATTCCACAGGATAGTACCAGTTGCCACGTTGTCCTGTTTCTGACATTCACCATATCACAACAGTATATTCGTTGTCCATTTATTTGCTAAATTTTCACCATGTTTCGTCTCCAAGCTTTCCGTACTAATCCAGCAGGTGAATAGGGAACTTAAGTCGTGCCAAGAGGACCGAATTACAAACTCTTGCACATGAATATCAACTAGATGTTCCCCTGGAGCCACCAAGAATGAGATATACACAACATTCTCTTAGATCACTTTTTAGATGAAGGGGTAATAGACTCGACACTCACGACATTACACTATGCAGATAAACATGATTTGGCCACNGCTCTAGTGGACTGTCACCAGTGTTCTTGATGTTTCACCAGCTCTAGTGGACTGTCACCAGTGTTCTTGGTGCGTCACCAGCTCTAGTGGGACCGTCACCAGTGTTCGTGGTGTGTCACCAGCTCTAGTGGACTGTCACAGTGTTCTTGGTGCGTCACCAGCTCTAGTGGACTGTCACCAGTGTTCGTGGTGTGTCACCAGCTCTAGTGGACTGTCACCAGTGTTCTTAGTGCGTCACCAGCTCTAGTGGACTGTCACCAGTGTTCTTGGTGTGTCACCAGCTCTAGTGGACTGTCACCAGTGTTCTTGGAGTGTCACCAGCTCTAGTGGACTGTCACCAGTGTTCTTGGTGTGTCACCAGCTCTAGTGGACTGTCACCAGTGTTCTTGGTGTGTCACCAGCTCTAGTGGACTGTCACCAGTGTTCGTGGTGTGTCACCAGCTCTAGTGGACTGTCACCAGTGTTCTTGGTGTGTCAACCAGCTCTAGTGGACTGTCACCAGTGTTCTTGGTGCGTCACCAGCTCTAGTGGACTATCGCCAGTTTATTACGTGTATCAACTTGGCTTCTCTCTGACATCCAAGCTATATCATCTCGTTACTTTTCTGCAACATCCAGCTTGCCATTGTCAGCAAGGAGGAGGCACCATCCAGCTGGCCATTGTCAGCATGGAGGAGGCACCATCCAGCTGGTCATTGTCAGTAAGGAGGGGGCAACATCCAGCTGGCCATTGTCAGCAAGGAGGAGGCAACACCCAGCTGGTCATTGTCAGCAAGGAGGAGGCAACATCCACCTGGCCATTGTCAGCAAGGAGGAGGCAACATCCAGCTGGTCATTGTCAGCAAGGAGCAGGCAACATCCAGCTGGTCATTGTCAGCAAGGAGGAGGCAACATCCAGCTGGTCATTGTCAGCAAGGAGGAGGCAACATCCAGCTGGCCATTGTCAGCAAGGAGGAGGCAACATCCAGCTGGTCATTGTCAGCAAGGAGCAGGCAACATCCAGCTGGCCATTGTCAGCAAGGAGGAGGCAACATCCAGCTGGCCATTGTCAGCAAGGAGGAGGCAACACCCAGCTGGTCATTGTCAGCAAGGAGGAGGCAACACCCAGCTGGCCATTGTCAGCAAGGAGGAGGCAACATCCAGCTGGTCATTGTCAGCAAGGAGGAGGCAACATCCAGCTGGTCATTGTCAGCAAGGAGGAGGCAACACCCAGCTGGTCATTGTCAGCAAGGAGGAGGCAACATCCAGCTGGTCATTGTCAGCAAGGAGGAGGCAACATCCAGCTGGTCATTGTCAGCAAGGAGGAGGCAACATCCAGCTGGTCATTGTCAGCAAGGAGGAGGCAACATCCAGCTGGCCATTGTCAGCAAGGAGGAGGCAACATCCAGCTGGTCATTGTCAGCAAGGAGGAGGCAACATCCAGCTGGTCATTGTCAGCAAGGAGGAGGCAACATCCAGCTGGCATTGTCAGCAAGGAGGAGGCAACATCCAGCTGGTCATTGTCAGCATGGAGGAGGCACCATCCAGCTGGTCATTGTCAGCAAGGAGGAGGCAACACCCAGCTGGTCATTGTCAGCAAGGAGGAGGCAACATCCAGCTGGCCATTGTCAGCATGGAGGAGGCACCATCTAGCTGGCCATTGTCAGCATGGAGGAGCCAGGTTCCTGCTAGCTCATTACAGTAAAACATAGAAACATATAAATATAGGAATCTGCAGAAGGTCTGTTGGTCTGAGAGGCAGCTCTTGTTTATACCTAACTAGTCATTTATATATACAAGTCTATTCCTGATTTGAAACATTTTGTATCAGAAATCAATAATCCAGTTCACATACCAGTTGATAATCAAGTCTATGATGAATTTAGGGTTATCCAATTAATATCATGGTGTTCGTTCATGAGGACAGTTGAATGGGTGGAAAAGTTCCCAGATTATTGATGGTGCACGGATACGTAGAAGTGGTCGGATGCGCATTATGCCCAGTATCAGGGAAGGGCTCCAGTGTGTCCGTCTGTAGTTACACATCTGGAGGAGACTATGGCTTCTTATTTATACAGTTTCACATCAAGGCTCACACGGAGTCGTATATTGTTTACATAAGTGACCAGAGACACGGCTCACCTTAACAGTGACCAGAGACATGACTCATCTTAACAGTGACCAGAGACATGACTCACCTTAACAGTGACCAGAGACACGGCTCACCTTAACAGTGACCAGAGACATGACTCATCTTAACAGTGACCAGAGACATGACTCACCTTAACAGTGACCAGAGACACGGCTCACCTTAACAGTGACCAGAGGCATGACTCACCTTAACAGTGACCAGAGACATGACTCACCTTAACAGTGACCAGAGACACGGCTCACCTTAACAGTGACCAGAGACATGACTCACCTTAACAGTGACCAGAGACATGACTCACCTTAACATTGACCAGAGACATGACTCACCTTAACAGTGACCAGAGACATGACTCACCTTAACAGTGACCAGAGACACGGCTCACCTTAACACTGACCAGAGACATGACTCACCTTAACAGTGACCAGAAACATGACTCACCTTAACAGTGACCAGAGACATGACTCACCTTAACAGTGACCAGAGACATGACTCACCTTAACAGTGACCAGAGACATGGTTCACGTTAACAGTGACCAGACATGACTCACCTAAACAGTGACCAGAGACATGACTCACCTTAACAGTGACCAGAGACATGACTCACCTTAACAGTGACCAGAGACACGGCTCACCTTAACACTGACCAGAGACATGACTCACCTTAACAGTGACCAGAACATGACTCACCTTAACAGTGACCAGACATGACTCACCTAACAGTGACTAGAACATGACTCACCTAACAGTGACTAGAGACATGACTCACCTTAACAGTGACTAGAGACATAACTCACCTTAACAGTGACCAGAGACATGACTCACCTTAACAGTGACCAGAGACATGACTCACCTTAACAGTGACCAGAGACATGACTCACCTTAACAGCGACCAGAGACATGACTCACCTTAACAGTGACCAGAGACATAACTCACCTTAACAGTGACCAGAGACATGACTCACCTTAACAGTGACCAGAGACATGACTCACCTTAACAGTGACCAGAGACATGACTCACCTTAACAGTGACCAGAGACATGACTCACCTTAACAGTGACCAGAGACATGACTCACCTTAACAGTGACCAGAGACATAACTCACCTTAACAGTGACCAGAGACATCACTCACCTTAACAGTGACCAGAGACATGACTCACCTTAACAGTGACCAGAGACATGACTCACCTTAACAGTGACCAGAGACATGACTCAGTTTAACAGTGACCAGAGACATGACTCAGTTTAACAGTGACCAGGACATGACTCACCTTAACAGTGACCAGAGACATGACTCACCTTAACAGTGACCAGAGACATGACTCACCTTAACAGTGACCAGAGACATGACTCACCTTAACAGTGACCAGAGACATGACTCACCTTAACAGTGACCAGAGACATGACTCAGTTTAACAGTGACCAGAGACATGACTCACCTTAACAGTGACCAGAGACATGACTCACCTTAACAGTGACCAGAGACATGACTCACCTTAACAGTGACCAGAGACATGACTCACCTTAACAGTGACCAGAGACATGACTCAGTTTAACAGTGACCAGAGACGTGACTCACCTTAACAGTGACCAGAGACATGACTCAGTTTAACAGTGACCAGAGACATACTCAGTTTAACAGTGACCAGAGACATGACTCACCTTAACAGTGACCAGAGACATGACTCACCTTAACAGTGACCAGAGACATGACTCACCTTAACAGTGACCAGAGACATGACTCACCTTAACAGTGACCAGAGACCTGACTCACCTTAACAGTGACCAGAGACATGACTCAGTTTAACAGTGACCAGAGACATGACTCACCTTAACAGTGACCAGAGACATGACTCACCCTAACAGTGACCAGAGACATACTCAGTTTAACAGTGACCAGAGACATGACTCACCTTAACAGTGACCAGAGACATGACTCACCTTAACAGTGACCAGAGACATGACTCACCTTAACAGTGACCAGAGACATGACTCACCTTAACAGTGACCAGAGACATGACTCACCTTAACAGTGACCAGAGACATGACTCAGTTTAACAGTGACCAGAGACGTTACTCACCTTAACAGTGACCAGAGACATGACTCAGTTTAACAGTGACCAGAGACATGACTCACCTTAACAGTGACCAGAGACATGACTCACCCTAACAGTGACCAGAGACATACTCAGTTTAACAGTGACCAGAGACATGACTCACCTTAACAGTGACCAGAGACATGACTCACCTTAACAGTGACCAGAGACATGACTCACCTTAACAGTGACCAGAGACATGACTCACCTTAACAGTGACCAGAGACACGACTCACCTTAACAGTGACCAGAGACATGACTCACCTTAACAGTGACCAGAGACATGACTCACCTTAACAGTGACCAGAGACATAACTCACCTTAACAGTGACCAGAGACATGACTCACCTTAACAGTGACCAGAAACATGACTCACCTTAACAGTGACCAGAGACAAGACTCACCTTAACAGTGACCAGACATGACTCACCTTAACAGTGACCAGAGACAGGACTCACCTTAACAGTGACCAGAGACAAGACTCACCTTAACAGTGACCAGAGACCTGACTCACCTTAACAGTGACCAGAGACAGACTCACCTTAACAGTGACCAGAGACATGACTCACCTTAACAGTGACCAGAGACATGACTCACCTTAACAGTGACCAGAGACATGACTCACCTTAACAGTGACCAGAGACATGACTCACCTTAACAGTGACCAGAGACATGACTCACCTTAAAAGGAGGAAGTTTGGTGTTGGAGTAAGTGTGATGGACGGGCCGTTGGTGTCTGTGGAAGTCAGTCATGGAGGCTCTTCAGTTCCCTGAAGGTAATGAACCAAGTAATGAGTCTTTAAGAACGTGTTTCAGTTAGGTGGCCAAG
>WNGS01000027.1:238882-274407 GCA_020271785.1 Procambarus virginalis
ACTCACCTTACAGTGACCAGAGACATGACTCACCTTAACAGTGACCAGAGACATGACTCACCTTAACAGTGACCAGAGACATGACTCACCTTAACAGTGAACAGAGACCTGACTCACCTTAACAGTGACCAGAGACCTGACTAACCTTAACAGTGACATGACGCACCTTAACAGTGACCAGAGACCTGACTCACCTTAACAGTGACCAGAGACATGACTCACCTTAACAGTGACCAGAGACATGACTCACCTTAACAGTGACCAGAGACCTGACTCACCTAACAGTGACCAGAGACATGACTCACCTTAACAGTGACCAGAGACATGACTCACCTAACAGTGACCAGAGACATGACTCACCTTAACAGTGACCAGAGACATGACTCACCTTTAAACAGTGTCCAGAGTCATGACTCACCTTAACAGTGACCAGAGACATGACTCACCTTAACAGTGACCAGAGACATGACTCACTTTAACAGTGACCAGAGACATGACTCACCTTAACAGTGACCAAAGACATGACTCACCTTAACAGTGACCAGAGACATGACTCACCTTAACATTGACCAGGCATGACTCACCTTAACAGTGACCAGAGACATCACTCACCTTAACAGTGACCAGACATGACTCACCTTAAAGTGACCAGACATGACTCACCTTAACAGTGACCAGAGACATGACTCACCTTAACAGTGACCAGAGACATCACTCACCTTAACAGTGACCAGAGACATGACTCACCTTAACAGTGACCAGAGACATGACTCACCTTAACAGTGACCAGAGACATGACTCACCTTAACAGTGACAGAGACATGACTCACCTTAACAGTGACCAGAGACATGACTCACCTTAACAGTGACCAGAGACATGACTCACCTTAACAGTGACCAGAGACCTGACTCACCTTAACAGTGACCAGAGACATGACTCACCTTAACAGTGACCAGACATGACTCACTTTAACAGAGACCAGGGACATGACTCACCTTAACAGTGACCAGAGACATGACTCACCTTAACAGTGACCAGAGACATGACTCACCTTAACAGTGACCAGAGACATGACTCACCTTAACAGTGACCAGAGACCTGACTCACCTTAACAGTGACCAGAGACCTGACTCACCTTAACAGTGACCAGAGACATGACTCACCTTAACAGTGACCAGAGACCTGACTCACCTTAACAGTGACCAGAGACCTGACTCACCTTAACAGTGACCAGAGACATGACTCACCTTAACAGTGCACAGAGACCTGACTCACCTTAACAGTGACCAGAGACCTGACTAACCTTAACAGTGACATGACGCTCCTTAACAGTGACCAGAGACCTGACTCACCTTAACAGTGACCAGAGACATGACTCACCTTAACAGTGACCAGAGACATGACTCACCTTAACAGTGACCAGAGACCTGACTCACCTTAACAGTGACCAGAGACATGACTCACCTTAACAGTGACCAGAGACATGACTCACCTTAACAGTGACCAGAGACATGACTCACCTTAACAGTGACCAGAGACCTGACTCACCTTAACAGTGACCAGAGACATGACTCACCTTAACAGTGACCAGAGACATGACTCACCTTAACAGTGACCAGAGACCTGACTCACCTTAACAGTGACCAGAGACATGACTCACCTTAACAGTGACCAGAGACATGACTCACCTTAACAGTGACCAGAGACATGACTCACCTTAACAGTGACCAGAGACATGACTCACCTTAACAGTGACCAGAGACCTGACTCACCTTAACAGTGACCAGAGACATGACTCACCTTAACAGTGACCAGAGACATGACTCACCTTAACAGTGACCAGAGACCTGACTCACCTTAACAGTGACCAGAGACATGACTCACCTTAACAGTGACCAGAGACATGACACACCTTAACAGTGACCAGAGACATGACTCACCTTAACAGTGACCAGAGACATGACTCACCTTAACAGTGACCAGAGACATGACTCACCTTAACAGTGACCAGAGACAAGTCGCCTGTTTCAGTTTGAATAAATATAAGATTTTAAACAAGCTTGGTGACCATCTCTACAAATAATGCAGTGCAGTGGATGGACCTACATGCCGATATGAAGCGTCGAGCAACTAGTGGGACAAAGTGTATCTGTACTCCGATAAACATCGTCTCCATGATTGAGGGTTTTCATAAATTGCACTCGACGAAGAAGTAACCTAGAGAGGTATGTGCCAAATGATTGATTAACACATAAGGGCATCAACCTCCATTATGTAATTATATGTATAGTCTCCTATTTACTTAGATGGTTTGATAAATGCATTGTGATCAGGTTCTGTTGTTTAATTACAGGTCGTTACCCAAGAGGCTCGATGAGGATATTCCTCGTGTTGTGTATGGTGGCTGTCGCATTTTTCATCACACGGTACTTAGAGCAGCAGGTAAGTAGTTATAAACTGACACTTGTAGCTTCCTTTATTATAGTGTTTTACATTATTGCATTTGTTTTATTTCTATCAAACAGAAGTATTCGGCGTCCCTGGATAAAGTACAGGGGCCACATCTTCATTACACACAATCTTCATCTTTGTAACATCTTCACGGCAATAACACACTCTTAGGATTCGCTTATGAAAACAAAATGTGTAGATCATGTCATATGAGGGTTACAAAAGCTTCATAAGTAGCCTTTGGAAGGAACATAGTGCTGAATTCTCATTTAACCTTTGACTTCCCCCGATTCAGCTGATAAAGTATTGTCAGTTATTTGTATTTACAGAGAGTAGGTGATGCATTTTTAACTTAAAAGGGAATGATGAACATTTAGAGATAACTTTTAATTGTAATTTATTATTGAATAAAATAAACATTAGCTAAATGACTACCACTGCCACCCACGCCATTACCTCCACACCATATGCGCAACAACAATCACTACCACTATCATCTTCTTTGGTGATTTCAACTTACGGGATTTAAAATGGAAAAAATATAACAAATACTGTCATTCCAGAGAGAATCTTAGAGAGTAGTCTAAATGAACAGTGTGATGACCCTCGGCGACATCTATGATCCTTATTCAGAGTTAAAACAGTTGATCCTCCCATTAATAAATATTCCCATTTTCTAGTCTGTTCTGGGAGATGATTAAGTACCGGAGACTGTGACAGACGAGAGAGACGCAGAAGCAGAGAGATGAAGCGAGGTCGACAGTACACAGGTCGACCTTGGTCGACCTGTGTACTGCTTCATACACATGTGTACTTTTTCAAACGACCAAGGTGAAGGTCGACCTTGGTCGACCGACACTCTGCGGGAGTGTAATGTGCTGCTTCAAGAAGTGTTTTCCACCCTAGTCTGCCAGTTTTGTTCTGCATGTCTCATCACCCATATTATGGGTCCTCATTTATCCAACCTATTTTCAAGTATTCAAAATCCCCTAGGTGTAGAATTATTTTCGTGCTACCGTTCCCACTGTAGCTGTTTTTTTTAATTCACGTTTATGTAATTCTCACTGCACTTAGGGGACATAAGTTTGAAAATTCAAAGCTCCTCAATTTCAGTCGAACTGTATTGACTAGTTGCATATGAAGCCGGCTCCAACTGGTCAAAGTTTCAGCATCGGAACCTAAATAGAAATCGAGAAAAAAATTAAAACATATTTTTCGACGAATTCTCACCGTTTTGAAATCTTTCTCTTCAAACACAAGTGTCAACAGAAATCGTTGCTGTGACACTCAGCACTCACAGTAGCATATAATATACTAATTGCCAAAACTTTTTTATCCAATATATGTTTTGTTTTACCAATAAAAAGATTTATGTCCCCCCTACATAAAATTATTCAGCAAAATTATGTATATAAATATTTATAAAATCTATAAATGGACTTACAGACTTAAAATCTATACAATTTTAGAGCTAAAAAATCTACATATAAGATGTAAGTTTCAAGTAAATTGATGAATGGGTAGAACCAGCTTGT
The DNA here is from genome assembly GCA_020271785.1 of Procambarus virginalis. Lineage (NCBI taxonomy): Eukaryota > Metazoa > Arthropoda > Malacostraca > Decapoda > Cambaridae > Procambarus > Procambarus virginalis. The sequence continues at coordinate 242,870 of WNGS01000027.1, forward strand.
AGTTGTAAATTACTTACTTGAACAAAATGAAGTCAAAAGTTTTGCCACCTGTGGATGAAGTGGATGTCATCCAATTTCCGTCAAAAGTGGCACCATTATAGAAAGGCTAACATTCAGTAAGGTGAATACGTTCCATGCAAATCCCCCGATAAAAAAAGGAAAACAAATTCGAAGAAAATAAAACTATTTTTTAACTAAATGTATATATATATATATATATATATATATATATATATATATATATATATATATATATATATATATATATAGTGGATTAAAATCATTATTAAAATATTTTATTATATGATATTGTGATAGCTGAATGTCATAGATATGATTTCAGTTAACACTTGATTGATGTTAATTTTTTAACATTTTGAAATTATTTTTGAAAATAGGTTTTCATTTGTTTCTCTCTTTCTATTTAGCCTGCGATGCTGAAACGTAGATCAATTGCAATATACAACTATTCAAAACAGTTTGATTAAAATTGAACAACTTTGAAATATATTAGAATTTCAAGATTATGACAGTTTCACAATTCCAGTTTCCTAACTTGCATATTATGCAAGGTGATGGACAAGATCGCGAGAAAAAGGCTCGTAGGACTTCTCGAGGGAAGCAGTTTTGTAACACCCCACCAGCATGGGTTCAGGGATGGTAAATCGTTCCTCACAGGCTTAATGGAAATCTATGATCAGGGGAAGAAAGAGAAGGGTGGGCAGACTGCAGTTTCTTGGACTGTCAGGAAACCTTTGACACCGTACCCCATAAAAGGCTGTTGAAAAAATTGAGGAAACAGGCAGAAGTAAAAAGTAAGGTGCTCCTGTGGATAAGGGAGTATCTAAGCAACAGGAAACAGCGAGTAACTGTGAGGGGGAAAACATCAGAGGGGCGAGATGTCACCAGCAGAGTCAATCTCTGTACTTGAACCAATCCTGTTTCTGATATATGTAAACGATCTACCAGAGGGTATATATGCATTCCACTCAATGTTTGTTGTTCATGTAAAATATATGAAAAGAATCAAGACAGATGAAGATAAACAGAGACTACAGGATGACCTGGACAAACTGGAGAAATGGTCAAGAAAATGTCTACTAAAGTTCAACTCAGGAAAGTGAAAAGTAATAAAATTAGGCGAAGGGAGCAGGAGGCTGAACACAAGTTACCAACTGGGAAGTGATATCCTGCAAGTGTCAAATAAAGAGAAAGATTTGGGAGATGATATCACACCAAACCTGTCCCCAGAACGCCACATCAAACGGATATCATCAGAGGCACATGCTAGATTGGCCAACATAAGAACTGCCTTTAGAAACTTATGTAGGGCATCGTTCAGGACCCTGTACAAAACTAATGTCAGACCAATCCTAGAGTATGCAGCTCCAGCCTGGAGTCCATACTATCGGGAAGGGGTCGGGGGTTTTACAATGAAACTTGTTTATTTGAACGAACCTGATATCAACGAAGTACGACCACCTCTGACGACTGCCGTGACTCAAGCGAGGTCATATTGTCCTGCTAGCATCACGTCATGTCACCAAAGTATCGACATCTCATTTCATGTCACTTATTTTAATACTCATCCTCTGCTCATATTCTTAAATTATTCACTGACGTTTATTATTTATTTTCTTTCTCTGACCTTTTAATCTCAGGTCCGGAAAGTAGAATAACTCTCACAAGGGTAGACTCGCTCAACCCAGGCTACAGGGTCATAACACTCCCCTCCCTTTATTTTTTGAGAGTTATTCTCAGTGGTCAGGCTCATGATCAAGCATCAGCGACCACATTATCTTGTCCTCTTATATGTCTTATCTTCAGATTATATTCTTGAATTAACAGGAACCACTTGGTTAACCTCAGATTCACATGCTTCATCTTGCTCAGGAACACCATGGGATTATGGTCTGTATACACAGTAACTATGTGTCCTTCCCCACGTACGTATATCTCAAAATGTTTTAATGCCAGGACCAATGCCAAAGTCTCCTTCTCGACCGTACAATATGATGCTTGACAAACTTCTTCGAAAAGAAAGACACAGTTCGATAAATTTCGTCCTTCTGATGCGTCAGCACAGCTCCAGCCCCTACATCACAAGTATCCACGAACAATGCAAACGGCACTCCAAAATCCGGCGAAGCTAACACAGGCGCCTCAGTCAATAATTTCTTGGTTTTATCAAATGACTCCTGTGCTACTCCATTCCACTCCCACTTCTTATTCTTAGACAACAAACTTGCCAAAGGAGTGGCTTCTAGACCGTATGTACCAGCGCTCTTCTTCTTATGGAGGCAAGGTGAACTCCATTCGGTGTCACTGATCTCTGCCAGGTCATCATCTAGCAAGTACCTCTCTTCTTTTCTCATGGCCTCGTCTTTATCCGAACTGACTCTGTAAGGGTGCTGTTTGATAGGAGCAGCATCCCCTACGTTGACCTCGTGTACCGTTCCCCGAGGCCTTCTCGGTACATCCGTAAACAGTGATCCATTCTTCTGCAAGATTTCCACAAATTCCACGCGCTGGTCATCCTCTAAATGACCCAAACTCAAGTTTCCTGAAATAATATATTTTCTCTAATTTTTTTCTAGTGAAATGATAAAGCTACCCATTTCATTATGCATGAGGCCATTTTTTTTTATTGGAGTTAAATTAACGTAGATATATGACCGAACCTAACCAACCTACCTAACCAAACCTAACCTATCTTTACAGGTTAGGTTAGGTTAGGTAGCCGATAAAGTTACGTTATGTTAGGTTAGGTAGGTTAGGTAGTCGAAGAAAATTAAGTCATGAAAACTTGGCTTATTAGGCAAATCGGGCCTTGCATAGAGGCTGAGAAGTGCGTTCTGGCTACTATGGTACGACATATATATATNCTGCATTGCAAAACCGGAGGAGAGTCCTCAACAACCAGAGGAACGACGGGCGACGCAGGGGGAGCCAGCCGCATCAGCTAACCAGACGTCCACCCCCTCAACCCTGGAGTCCTCCTCCAGAGGGAGTGGCGGGAAATCCTCTTCACGGAATAAGTTGATGGGAGCAACCGGATCCGCAGTGCACCCGGCAGCCTGATGCCCCAACATGCCACACTGGAAACAAGTACGGGTTGCCAGGCATAATACACCCGCATGTAGTACCCTAAACGTCGAACAGAGGAAGGAATGTCCACCTCAGGCGCATCCCGAGGATACGAATGTTCGTCATCACTCCTGTATATTTCCCAGAAGATAGCTTGTGCATCCTCACACTGACGATGGAGCCAAGTCTCTGGATGAAACACAGGAGGAGGGACTCAGGAAACTCCACGGGGGCTCCAGGGACACTCACATACGTCACGGCACCGTTCCGATCTGAAATGGCCACAGATCCAGTGCCATCCAGCAACTGCAAGGTACGTCCCTCATACAGCCGGAGAAAGTCGCCTAACATTTCTGTCCCACCTGGGATTCGAACCCAGAATTCTCGATTGTGAGAAGAGAACAAACCCGACTGTACTACCAGGACCCTAATATATATTATTATTATAGATGATTGTAAAGTGGATGTTACAAACCGTACATTAATGCTCGTGACATGTAACAGCAACAAATATTGTAGTCTAGGGACATTTACCAATGCTGCAATCTCAAGGTGTGTCACCAGTATAATCCCATGGTTTGTACAGGCAAGAATTAAAATTCATCACCCCTTAGGAATAAGTAATCACACATATAAAAGTAAATGTGTATTAGAAATATACTTCAGTTAATTATCAATATTATATATCAATCAATAGATGGGCAATCACATATAGATCAAAATAAAATTATGTCTCCACAGACTGACATACTACAACAGAACATAATAGATATAATATAACAGCACTTAACTCCTATATGTGATACTACCTGTGTTCAAACAGTTACTGAATAATTTTCTCACGGCAGGAGCCGATCTCGCTTCTGCACAACATTTTGAGTGACAGTTTTTAATTAATATAAATCTTACTTAAATGGAGCCATATAATGGGAATTAATTAACTAAATTAAGGAATGATCAGATTTACATGCATAAACAGAAGTAATGTAGTTATTAATATAATAGTTATATATTTATAAAATAAAATGAAATTTCTGGCAACTGCCCAACCTAGCAGGAAATAATGTGTCCCACAATATTGCTGTCTAGATGAACACATAATAATGGTTTCACACGGTCTTGCCACTAAGTGATCAATACAAAATATAACTTTCTCATGGGAAGCCGACTCACTGACCACCACAAAAAAAATAAAAGCAGTTTCCCACGGTTTGGTCCGCCACTGATCATTACCACAATGTAACATATCAGTACATACAAGTAATGATATAAGCATACAAGAACATACAAATACTGATATAAGCATACAAGTAATGATATAATGTATAAACACATACAATTAATGATATAATATATAAACACATACAAGTAATGATGCATGGAAATAGTAATTATTATTTAATATTTATATACGTATGCAATAGGGGTACGTAACACTTCCACCTCCAAGAAAAAAAATGCAATGGATTGAAGATCAATGGCATTTTTTCTGAAGTAAAAATGTTAAGTAAAAGAATATTTCACTCATGGTACATCATATACAAAACTTCTGGACAAAGCATCAGCAATGACATTCTGCCTGCCCGGAATATGTTTAATCTCAACATTAAATTCTTGTAGAAACAATGACCAGCACAGAATTCGTTGGTTCTTGATTTTCATCATATTAGTGAATACAAGGGGATTGTGGTCAGTAAACACTAGCACCTTATTACCTGAAAGGTAAATTTCAAATTTCTTGATTGACAGTATGAGACCCAACGCCTCCTTTTCTACCAATGAATAGTTCTTCTGGGCTGAATTAAATTTTTAGAGTAATAATATACAGGATGTTAATATTATCTAGTCCAACTTGTATAAGCACAGCACCTATTCCAACATCTGAAGCATCAAAATGTAAAATAAAAGGTTTGTCAAATTGGGGACTAGCAAGAACAGGTGACGTTGACAATATGCCCTTTAAGTTTTGAAATGAATTCTGGCAATCTTGAGTCCACTTAAACTTTACTTGCTTTCGCAACAAATTTGTCAATGGGGCAGCAACTGTCGAAAAATTTCTACAGTATCGCCTATAGTAAGCACACATACCGATAAATCTTTGGACTCCCTTCTTACTGGTTAACACTGGGTAGTCCACAATGGCTTGTATCTTATCTTGTAAAGGAATTATCTTACCTTGTCCTACTTCATGCCCAAGATAGGTTATAGTCCCTCTTGCCCAACTACACTTATTCATATTCACTGTTAAATTGGCGTTTTTCAACACCGTAAACAATTGCTTAAGGCCTGAAAAATGATATGCCCAATTCTTACTGTATAAAACAATGTCGTCAAGGTAGGCCCTACAATCTGGCACATCCTTGAGTAAGAAATTCATGAGTCTTTGAAAGGTGGCAGGTTCATTCCTCAAACCGAATGGCATGACATTGAATTCATAAGCACCATCAGGTGTAACAAAAGCAGTAACTTCCCTAGCATAATCAGTTAAGGCAATCTGATAATATCCCTTTGATAAATCAAGTATACTTACATAATTAGCATGTCCTATTGATTCAATACACTCCTCCAACAGTGGTAATGGAAATACATCAACAGTAGTGCTCTTGTTCAGTTTACGATAATCTACACACAACCTCCAGGTTCCCCCTGGTTTTGGCACTAACAAGCACGGAGAGCTCCAAGTACTTTGACTTGGCCGAATGAAATTATGCTGGAGCAGATAGTCCACTTCTTGTTGTATAATTTTCCTCTTTTCTGGGTTCACTCGGTAAGGATGTTGTCTAATTGGAGTGCTGTCCAGGAGCTGAATGTCGTGTGTGATGAGGTGGGTCTGTGTGGGAACCCCCAATCAGTGATGTATGGCTGTCCAGCAGAACCTGGAACTCATCACGTTGCTCCTCCTGTAAATGACATAGCATCTCCATGCCATTGGAACTGGAACTGAGAAGTTGAATATTAACATAATTTTCTTCACTACAATTTCCCTCAGATGGTAACTCTTCCCTAATAAACAAGCTACCACTTCTTGTCCAACATAAGCTTTTAACCTGTTAATATGCACATTCATTTTATGTTCTGAAAGAGTAGGGATAAATATTTTGTAAGTTAGGTCTCCCACCTTCTCTACCACTTGGTAGGGTCCGTCAAATTTATGGGACATGGAAGTCCCCAAACGAGGTTTCAACACCAACACCAAATCTCCGACAGCAAACGGCCTGAGCTTAGCCCTGAACTTTTTGTCATATATTTGTTTCATGGCTTGTTGAGTCTGTTCCAGATGTTCCTTCGCCAACTCTCGAGCCTGACACAACTTGTCCTTGACCTCACTCAAGTACCAACCACTCTGATAAACAGAGACATCTCCCATCAACTTTTCTGGAGCATTTTTAACGACCTCTCACTTGGTGACCAAATACGAGCTCAAAAGGTGAACACCCCAATGACGCTTGTAACCCTTCTCTGGCAGCAAACAGCACAAAAGGGAGATTCTCATCGCAATTACGTAGATGTTTCTCCTGTCGTCTTTAACATCTGTTTCAACGTTTGATGGAAACGTTCAAGCCCACCTTGGCTTTGTGGATGATAAGGACTGGAAAATGTGTGCTGAATCCCTTTGGAGTTGCAGAAAGTTTTGAAAACCTTAGAAAAAAATTTCCCCCATTGTCACTTTGGATACTCTAGGCATTCCGAACAAGGAGAAAAATCGGTTAAGACACTTGATGAGATTGTGAGTCTTGGTATTTCTCAAGGCCTCAGGAAATCTCGTCGTCATACACATAAGAGTAAACATAAAAATGTTACCCGACTTAGTCTTAGGTAAAGGACCTACACAATCTATTACAACATGAGAAAATGGTTCATCACGAACTACAATAGGTTGCAATGGTGCTCTTGGCACAGATTGGTTTGGTTACAACAGTGACCAAGACATGACTCACGCTAACAGTGACCAGAGACATGACTCACCTTAACATTGACCAGGCATGACTCACCTTAACAGTGACCAGAGACATCACTCACCTTAACAGAGACCAGATACATGACTCACCTTAACAGTGACCAGAGACCTGACTCACCTTAACAGTGACCAGAGACATGACTCACCTTAACAGTGACCAGACATGACTCACTTTAACAGTGACCAGAGACATGACTCACCTTAACAGTGACCAGAGACATGACTCACCTTAACAGTGACCAGAGACATGACTCACCTTAACAGTGACCAGAGACATGACTCACCTTAACAGTGACCAGAGACCTGACTCACCTTAACAGTGACCAGAGACATGACTCACCTTAACAGTGACCAGAGACATGACTCACCTTAACAGTGACCAGAGACATGACTCACCTTAACAGTGACCAGAGACATGACTCACCTTAACAGTGACCAGAGACATGACTCACCTTAACAGTGACCAGAGACATGACTCACCTTAACAGTGACCAGAGACATGACTCACCTTAACAGTGACCAGAGACTCACCTTAACAGTGACCAGAGACCTGACTCACCTTAACAGTGACCAGAGACATGACTCACCTTAACAGTGACCAGAGACATGACTCACCTTAACAGTGACCAGAGACATGACTCACCTTAACAGTGACCAGAGACATGACTCACCTTAACAGTGACCAGAGACATGACTCACCTTAACAGTGACCAGAGACATGACTCACCTTAACAGTGACCAGAGACATGACTCACCTTAACAGTGACCAGAGACATGACTCACCTTAACAGTGACCAGAGACATGACTCACCTTAACAGTGACCAGAGACATGACTCACCTTAACAGTGACCAGAGACATGACTCACCTTAACAGTGACCAGAGACATGACTCACCTTAACAGTGACCAGAGACATGACTCACCTTAACAGTGACCAGAGACATGACTCACCTTAACAGTGACCAGAGACATGACTCACCTTAACAGTGACCAGACATGACTCACCTTAACAGTGACCAGACATGACTCACCTTAACAGTGACCAGAGACATGACTCACCTTAACAGTGACCAGAGACATGACTCACCTTAACAGTGACCAGAGACATGACTCACCTTAACAGTGACCAGAGACATGACTCACCTTAACAGTGACCAGAGACATGACTCACCTTAACAGTGACCAGAGACATGACTCACCTTAACAGTGACCAGAGACATGACTCACCTTAACAGTGACCAGAGACATGACTCACCTTAACAGTGACCAGAGACATGACTCACCTTAACAGTGACCAGACATGACTCACCTTAACAGTGACCAGAGACATGACTCACCTTAACAGTGACCAGAGACATGACTCACCTTAACAGTGACCAGAGACATGACTCACCTTAACAGTGACCAGAGACATGACTCACCTTAACAGTGACCAGAGACATGACTCACCTTAACAGTGACCAGAGACATGACTCACCTTAACAGTGACCAGAGACATGACTCACCTTAACAGTGACCAGAGACATGACTCACCTTAACAGTGACCAGAGACATGACTCACCTTAACAGTGACCAGAGACATGACTCACCTTAACAGTGACCAGAGACATGACTCACCTTAACAGTGACCAGAGACATGACTCACCTTAACAGTGACCAGAGACATGACTCACCTTAACAGTGACCAGAGACATGACTCACCTTAACAGTGACCAGAGACATGACTCACCTTAACAGTGACCAGAGACATGACTCACCTTAACAGTGACCAGAGACATGACTCACCTTAACAGTGACCAGAGACATGACTCACCTTAACAGTGACCAGAGACATGACTCACCTTAACAGTGACCAGAGACATGACTCACCTTAACAGTGACCAGAGACATGACTCACCTTAACAGTGACCAGAGACATGACTCACCTTAACAGTGACCAGAGACATGACTCACCTTAACAGTGACCAGAGACATGACTCACCTTAACAGTGACCAGAGACATGACTCACCTTAACAGTGACCAGAGACATGACTCACCTTAACAGTGACCAGAGACATGACTCACCTTAACAGTGACCAGAGACATGACTCACCTTAACAGTGACCAGACATGACTCACCTTAACAGTGACCAGAGACATGACTCACCTTAACAGTGACCAGAGACATGACTCACCTTAACAGTGACCAGAGACATGACTCACCTTAACAGTGACCAGAGACATGACTCACCTTAACAGTGACCAGAGACATGACTCACCTTAACAGTGACCAGAGACATGACTCACCTTAACAGTGACCAGAGACATGACTCACCTTAACAGTGACCAGAGACATGACTCACCTTAACAGTGACCAGAGACATGACTCACCTTAACAGTGACCAGAGACATGACTCACCTTAACAGTGACCAGAGACATGACTCACCTTAACAGTGACCAGAGACATGACTCACCTTAACAGTGACCAGAGACATGACTCACCTTAACAGTGACCAGAGACATGACTCACCTTAACAGTGACCAGAGACATGACTCACCTTAACAGTGACCAGAGACATGACTCACCTTAACAGTGACCAGAGACATGACTCACCTTAACAGTGACCAGAGACATGACTCACCTTAACAGTGACCAGAGACATGACTCACCTTAACAGTGACCAGAGACATGACTCACCTTAACAGTGACCAGAGACATGACTCACCTTAACAGTGACCAGAGACATGACTCACCTTAACAGTGACCAGAGACATGACTCACCTTAACAGTGACCAGAGACATGACTCACCTTAACAGTGACCAGAGACATGACTCACCTTAACAGTGACCAGAGACATGACTCACCTTAACAGTGACCAGAGACATGACTCACCTTAACAGTGACCAGAGACATGACTCACCTTAACAGTGACCAGAGACATGACTCACCTTAACAGTGACCAGAGACATGACTCACCTTAACAGTGACCAGAGACATGACTCACCTTAACAGTGACCAGAGACATGACTCACCTTAACAGTGACCAGAGACATGACTCACCTTAACAGTGACCAGAGACATGACTCACCTTAACAGTGACCAGAGACATGACTCACCTTAACAGTGACCAGAGACATGACTCACCTTAACAGTGACCAGAGACATGACTCACCTTAACAGTGACCAGAGACATGACTCACCTTAACAGTGACCAGAGACATGACTCACCTTAACAGTGACCAGAGACATGACTCACCTTAACAGTGACCAGAGACATGACTCACCTTAACAGTGACCAGAGACATGACTCACCTTAACAGTGACCAGAGACATGACTCACCTTAACAGTGACCAGAGACATGACTCACCTTAACAGTGACCAGAGACATGACTCACCTTAACAGTGACCAGAGACATGACTCACCTTAACAGTGACCAGAGACATGACTCACCTTAACAGTGACCAGAGACATGACTCACCTTAACAGTGACCAGAGACATGACTCACCTTAACAGTGACCAGAGACATGACTCACCTTAACAGTGACCAGAGACATGACTCACCTTAACAGTGACCAGAGACATGACTCACCTTAACAGTGACCAGAGACATGACTCACCTTAACAGTGACCAGAGACATGACTCACCTTAACAGTGACCAGAGACATGACTCACCTTAACAGTGACCAGAGACATGACTCACCTTAACAGTGACCAGAGACATGACTCACCTTAACAGTGACCAGAGACATGACTCACCTTAACAGTGACCAGAGACATGACTCACCTTAACAGTGACCAGAGACATGACTCACCTTAACAGTGACCAGAGACATGACTCACCTTAACAGTGACCAGAGACATGACTCACCTTAACAGTGACCAGAGACATGACTCACCTTAACAGTGACCAGAGACATGACTCACCTTAACAGTGACCAGAGACATGACTCACCTTAACAGTGACCAGAGACATGACTCACCTTAACAGTGACCAGAGACATGACTCACCTTAACAGTGACCAGAGACATGACTCACCTTAACAGTGACCAGAGACATGACTCACCTTAACAGTGACCAGAGACATGACTCACCTTAACAGTGACCAGAGACATGACTCACCTTAACAGTGACCAGAGACATGACTCACCTTAACAGTGACCAGAGACATGACTCACCTTAACAGTGACCAGAGACATGACTCACCTTAACAGTGACCAGAGACATGACTCACCTTAACAGTGACCAGAGACATGACTCACCTTAACAGTGACCAGAGACATGACTCACCTTAACAGTGACCAGAGACATGACTCACCTTAACAGTGACCAGAGACATGACTCACCTTAACAGTGACCAGAGACATGACTCACCTTAACAGTGACCAGAGACATGACTCACCTTAACAGTGACCAGAGACATGACTCACCTTAACAGTGACCAGAGACATGACTCACCTTAACAGTGACCAGAGACATGACTCACCTTAACAGTGACCAGAGACATGACTCACCTTAACAGTGACCAGAGACATGACTCACCTTAACAGTGACCAGAGACATGACTCACCTTAACAGTGACCAGAGACATGACTCACCTTAACAGTGACCAGAGACATGACTCACCTTAACAGTGACCAGAGACATGACTCACCTTAACAGTGACCAGAGACATGACTCACCTTAACAGTGACCAGAGACATGACTCACCTTAACAGTGACCAGAGACATGACTCACCTTAACAGTGACCAGAGACATGACTCACCTTAACAGTGACCAGAGACATGACTCACCTTAACAGTGACCAGAGACATGACTCACCTTAACAGTGACCAGAGACATGACTCACCTTAACAGTGACCAGAGACATGACTCACCTTAACAGTGACCAGAGACATGACTCACCTTAACAGTGACCAGAGACATGACTCACCTTAACAGTGACCAGAGACATGACTCACCTTAACAGTGACCAGAGACATGACTCACCTTAACAGTGACCAGAGACATGACTCACCTTAACAGTGACCAGAGACATGACTCACCTTAACAGTGACCAGAGACATGACTCACCTTAACAGTGACCAGAGACATGACTCACCTTAACAGTGACCAGAGACATGACTCACCTTAACAGTGACCAGAGACATGACTCACCTTAACAGTGACCAGAGACATGACTCACCTTAACAGTGACCAGAGACATGACTCACCTTAACAGTGACCAGAGACATGACTCACCTTAACAGTGACCAGAGACATGACTCACCTTAACAGTGACCAGAGACATGACTCACCTTAACAGTGACCAGAGACATGACTCACCTTAACAGTGACCAGAGACATGACTCACCTTAACAGTGACCAGAGACATGACTCACCTTAACAGTGACCAGAGACATGACTCACCTTAACAGTGACCAGAGACATGACTCACCTTAACAGTGACCAGAGACATGACTCACCTTAACAGTGACCAGAGACATGACTCACCTTAACAGTGACCAGAGACATGACTCACCTTAACAGTGACCAGAGACATGACTCACCTTAACAGTGACCAGAGACATGACTCACCTTAACAGTGACCAGAGACATGACTCACCTTAACAGTGACCAGAGACATGACTCACCTTAACAGTGACCAGAGACATGACTCACCTTAACAGTGACCAGAGACATGACTCACCTTAACAGTGACCAGAGACATGACTCACCTTAACAGTGACCAGAGACATGACTCACCTTAACAGTGACCAGAGACATGACTCACCTTAACAGTGACCAGAGACATGACTCACCTTAACAGTGACCAGAGACATGACTCACCTTAACAGTGACCAGAGACATGACTCACCTTAACAGTGACCAGAGACATGACTCACCTTAACAGTGACCAGAGACATGACTCACCTTAACAGTGACCAGAGACATGACTCACCTTAACAGTGACCAGAGACATGACTCACCTTAACAGTGACCAGAGACATGACTCACCTTAACAGTGACCAGAGACATGACTCACCTTAACAGTGACCAGAGACATGACTCACCTTAACAGTGACCAGAGACATGACTCACCTTAACAGTGACCAGAGACATGACTCACCTTAACAGTGACCAGAGACATGACTCACCTTAACAGTGACCAGAGACATGACTCACCTTAACAGTGACCAGAGACATGACTCACCTTAACAGTGACCAGAGACATGACTCACCTTAACAGTGACCAGAGACATGACTCACCTTAACAGTGACCAGAGACATGACTCACCTTAACAGTGACCAGAGACATGACTCACCTTAACAGTGACCAGAGACATGACTCACCTTAACAGTGACCAGAGACATGACTCACCTTAACAGTGACCAGAGACATGACTCACCTTAACAGTGACCAGAGACATGACTCACCTTAACAGTGACCAGAGACATGACTCACCTTAACAGTGACCAGAGACATGACTCACCTTAACAGTGACCAGAGACATGACTCACCTTAACAGTGACCAGAGACATGACTCACCTTAACAGTGACCAGAGACATGACTCACCTTAACAGTGACCAGAGACATGACTCACCTTAACAGTGACCAGAGACATGACTCACCTTAACAGTGACCAGAGACATGACTCACCTTAACAGTGACCAGAGACATGACTCACCTTAACAGTGACCAGAGACATGACTCACCTTAACAGTGACCAGAGACATGACTCACCTTAACAGTGACCAGAGACATGACTCACCTTAACAGTGACCAGAGACATGACTCACCTTAACAGTGACCAGAGACATGACTCACCTTAACAGTGACCAGAGACATGACTCACCTTAACAGTGACCAGAGACATGACTCACCTTAACAGTGACCAGAGACATGACTCACCTTAACAGTGACCAGAGACATGACTCACCTTAACAGTGACCAGAGACATGACTCACCTTAACAGTGACCAGAGACATGACTCACCTTAACAGTGACCAGAGACATGACTCACCTTAACAGTGACCAGAGACATGACTCACCTTAACAGTGACCAGAGACATGACTCACCTTAACAGTGACCAGAGACATGACTCACCTTAACAGTGACCAGAGACATGACTCACCTTAACAGTGACCAGAGACATGACTCACCTTAACAGTGACCAGAGACATGACTCACCTTAACAGTGACCAGAGACATGACTCACCTTAACAGTGACCAGAGACATGACTCACCTTAACAGTGACCAGAGACATGACTCACCTTAACAGTGACCAGAGACATGACTCACCTTAACAGTGACCAGAGACATGACTCACCTTAACAGTGACCAGAGACATGACTCACCTTAACAGTGACCAGAGACATGACTCACCTTAACAGTGACCAGAGACATGACTCACCTTAACAGTGACCAGAGACATGACTCACCTTAACAGTGACCAGAGACATGACTCACCTTAACAGTGACCAGAGACATGACTCACCTTAACAGTGACCAGAGACATGACTCACCTTAACAGTGACCAGAGACATGACTCACCTTAACAGTGACCAGAGACATGACTCACCTTAACAGTGACCAGAGACATGACTCACCTTAACAGTGACCAGAGACATGACTCACCTTAACAGTGACCAGAGACATGACTCACCTTAACAGTGACCAGAGACATGACTCACCTTAACAGTGACCAGAGACATGACTCACCTTAACAGTGACCAGAGACATGACTCACCTTAACAGTGACCAGAGACATGACTCACCTTAACAGTGACCAGAGACATGACTCACCTTAACAGTGACCAGAGACATGACTCACCTTAACAGTGACCAGAGACATGACTCACCTTAACAGTGACCAGAGACATGACTCACCTTAACAGTGACCAGAGACATGACTCACCTTAACAGTGACCAGAGACATGACTCACCTTAACAGTGACCAGAGACATGACTCACCTTAACAGTGACCAGAGACATGACTCACCTTAACAGTGACCAGAGACATGACTCACCTTAACAGTGACCAGAGACATGACTCACCTTAACAGTGACCAGAGACATGACTCACCTTAACAGTGACCAGAGACATGACTCACCTTAACAGTGACCAGAGACATGACTCACCTTAACAGTGACCAGAGACATGACTCACCTTAACAGTGACCAGAGACATGACTCACCTTAACAGTGACCAGAGACATGACTCACCTTAACAGTGACCAGAGACATGACTCACCTTAACAGTGACCAGAGACATGACTCACCTTAACAGTGACCAGAGACATGACTCACCTTAACAGTGACCAGAGACATGACTCACCTTAACAGTGACCAGAGACATGACTCACCTTAACAGTGACCAGAGACATGACTCACCTTAACAGTGACCAGAGACATGACTCACCTTAACAGTGACCAGAGACATGACTCACCTTAACAGTGACCAGAGACATGACTCACCTTAACAGTGACCAGAGACATGACTCACCTTAACAGTGACCAGAGACATGACTCACCTTAACAGTGACCAGAGACATGACTCACCTTAACAGTGACCAGAGACATGACTCACCTTAACAGTGACCAGAGACATGACTCACCTTAACAGTGACCAGAGACATGACTCACCTTAACAGTGACCAGAGACATGACTCACCTTAACAGTGACCAGAGACATGACTCACCTTAACAGTGACCAGAGACATGACTCACCTTAACAGTGACCAGAGACATGACTCACCTTAACAGTGACCAGAGACATGACTCACCTTAACAGTGACCAGAGACATGACTCACCTTAACAGTGACCAGAGACATGACTCACCTTAACAGTGACCAGAGACATGACTCACCTTAACAGTGACCAGAGACATGACTCACCTTAACAGTGACCAGAGACATGACTCACCTTAACAGTGACCAGAGACATGACTCACCTTAACAGTGACCAGAGACATGACTCACCTTAACAGTGACCAGAGACATGACTCACCTTAACAGTGACCAGAGACATGACTCACCTTAACAGTGACCAGAGACATGACTCACCTTAACAGTGACCAGAGACATGACTCACCTTAACAGTGACC
The DNA here is from genome assembly GCA_020271785.1 of Procambarus virginalis. Classification (NCBI taxonomy): domain Eukaryota; kingdom Metazoa; phylum Arthropoda; class Malacostraca; order Decapoda; family Cambaridae; genus Procambarus; species Procambarus virginalis. The sequence goes on from WNGS01000027.1 coordinate 258,991, forward strand.
AGAGACATGACTCACCTTAACAGTGACCAGAGACATGACTCACCTTAACAGTGACCAGAGACATGACTCACCTTAACAGTGACCAGAGACATGACTCACCTTAACAGTGACCAGAGACATGACTCACCTTAACAGTGACCAGAGACATGACTCACCTTAACAGTGACCAGAGACATGACTCACCTTAACAGTGACCAGAGACATGACTCACCTTAACAGTGACCAGAGACATGACTCACCTTAACAGTGACCAGAGACATGACTCACCTTAACAGTGACCAGAGACATGACTCACCTTAACAGTGACCAGAGACATGACTCACCTTAACAGTGACCAGAGACATGACTCACCTTAACAGTGACCAGAGACATGACTCACCTTAACAGTGACCAGAGACATGACTCACCTTAACAGTGACCAGAGACATGACTCACCTTAACAGTGACCAGAGACATGACTCACCTTAACAGTGACCAGAGACATGACTCACCTTAACAGTGACCAGAGACATGACTCACCTTAACAGTGACCAGAGACATGACTCACCTTAACAGTGACCAGAGACATGACTCACCTTAACAGTGACCAGAGACATGACTCACCTTAACAGTGACCAGAGACATGACTCACCTTAACAGTGACCAGAGACATGACTCACCTTAACAGTGACCAGAGACATGACTCACCTTAACAGTGACCAGAGACATGACTCACCTTAACAGTGACCAGAGACATGACTCACCTTAACAGTGACCAGAGACATGACTCACCTTAACAGTGACCAGAGACATGACTCACCTTAACAGTGACCAGAGACATGACTCACCTTAACAGTGACCAGAGACATGACTCACCTTAACAGTGACCAGAGACATGACTCACCTTAACAGTGACCAGAGACATGACTCACCTTAACAGTGACCAGAGACATGACTCACCTTAACAGTGACCAGAGACATGACTCACCTTAACAGTGACCAGAGACATGACTCACCTTAACAGTGACCAGAGACATGACTCACCTTAACAGTGACCAGAGACATGACTCACCTTAACAGTGACCAGAGACATGACTCACCTTAACAGTGACCAGAGACATGACTCACCTTAACAGTGACCAGAGACATGACTCACCTTAACAGTGACCAGAGACATGACTCACCTTAACAGTGACCAGAGACATGACTCACCTTAACAGTGACCAGAGACATGACTCACCTTAACAGTGACCAGAGACATGACTCACCTTAACAGTGACCAGAGACATGACTCACCTTAACAGTGACCAGAGACATGACTCACCTTAACAGTGACCAGAGACATGACTCACCTTAACAGTGACCAGAGACATGACTCACCTTAACAGTGACCAGAGACATGACTCACCTTAACAGTGACCAGAGACATGACTCACCTTAACAGTGACCAGAGACATGACTCACCTTAACAGTGACCAGAGACATGACTCACCTTAACAGTGACCAGAGACATGACTCACCTTAACAGTGACCAGAGACATGACTCACCTTAACAGTGACCAGAGACATGACTCACCTTAACAGTGACCAGAGACATGACTCACCTTAACAGTGACCAGAGACATGACTCACCTTAACAGTGACCAGAGACATGACTCACCTTAACAGTGACCAGAGACATGACTCACCTTAACAGTGACCAGAGACATGACTCACCTTAACAGTGACCAGAGACATGACTCACCTTAACAGTGACCAGAGACATGACTCACCTTAACAGTGACCAGAGACATGACTCACCTTAACAGTGACCAGAGACATGACTCACCTTAACAGTGACCAGAGACATGACTCACCTTAACAGTGACCAGAGACATGACTCACCTTAACAGTGACCAGAGACATGACTCACCTTAACAGTGACCAGAGACATGACTCACCTTAACAGTGACCAGAGACATGACTCACCTTAACAGTGACCAGAGACATGACTCACCTTAACAGTGACCAGAGACATGACTCACCTTAACAGTGACCAGAGACATGACTCACCTTAACAGTGACCAGAGACATGACTCACCTTAACAGTGACCAGAGACATGACTCACCTTAACAGTGACCAGAGACATGACTCACCTTAACAGTGACCAGAGACATGACTCACCTTAACAGTGACCAGAGACATGACTCACCTTAACAGTGACCAGAGACATGACTCACCTTAACAGTGACCAGAGACATGACTCACCTTAACAGTGACCAGAGACATGACTCACCTTAACAGTGACCAGAGACATGACTCACCTTAACAGTGACCAGAGACATGACTCACCTTAACAGTGACCAGAGACATGACTCACCTTAACAGTGACCAGAGACATGACTCACCTTAACAGTGACCAGAGACATGACTCACCTTAACAGTGACCAGAGACATGACTCACCTTAACAGTGACCAGAGACATGACTCACCTTAACAGTGACCAGAGACATGACTCACCTTAACAGTGACCAGAGACATGACTCACCTTAACAGTGACCAGAGACATGACTCACCTTAACAGTGACCAGAGACATGACTCACCTTAACAGTGACCAGAGACATGACTCACCTTAACAGTGACCAGAGACATGACTCACCTTAACAGTGACCAGAGACATGACTCACCTTAACAGTGACCAGAGACATGACTCACCTTAACAGTGACCAGAGACATGACTCACCTTAACAGTGACCAGAGACATGACTCACCTTAACAGTGACCAGAGACATGACTCACCTTAACAGTGACCAGAGACATGACTCACCTTAACAGTGACCAGAGACATGACTCACCTTAACAGTGACCAGAGACATGACTCACCTTAACAGTGACCAGAGACATGACTCACCTTAACAGTGACCAGAGACATGACTCACCTTAACAGTGACCAGAGACATGACTCACCTTAACAGTGACCAGAGACATGACTCACCTTAACAGTGACCAGAGACATGACTCACCTTAACAGTGACCAGAGACATGACTCACCTTAACAGTGACCAGAGACATGACTCACCTTAACAGTGACCAGAGACATGACTCACCTTAACAGTGACCAGAGACATGACTCACCTTAACAGTGACCAGAGACATGACTCACCTTAACAGTGACCAGAGACATGACTCACCTTAACAGTGACCAGAGACATGACTCACCTTAACAGTGACCAGAGACATGACTCACCTTAACAGTGACCAGAGACATGACTCACCTTAACAGTGACCAGAGACATGACTCACCTTAACAGTGACCAGAGACATGACTCACCTTAACAGTGACCAGAGACATGACTCACCTTAACAGTGACCAGAGACATGACTCACCTTAACAGTGACCAGAGACATGACTCACCTTAACAGTGACCAGAGACATGACTCACCTTAACAGTGACCAGAGACATGACTCACCTTAACAGTGACCAGAGACATGACTCACCTTAACAGTGACCAGAGACATGACTCACCTTAACAGTGACCAGAGACATGACTCACCTTAACAGTGACCAGAGACATGACTCACCTTAACAGTGACCAGAGACATGACTCACCTTAACAGTGACCAGAGACATGACTCACCTTAACAGTGACCAGAGACATGACTCACCTTAACAGTGACCAGAGACATGACTCACCTTAACAGTGACCAGAGACATGACTCACCTTAACAGTGACCAGAGACATGACTCACCTTAACAGTGACCAGAGACATGACTCACCTTAACAGTGACCAGAGACATGACTCACCTTAACAGTGACCAGAGACATGACTCACCTTAACAGTGACCAGAGACATGACTCACCTTAACAGTGACCAGAGACATGACTCACCTTAACAGTGACCAGAGACATGACTCACCTTAACAGTGACCAGAGACATGACTCACCTTAACAGTGACCAGAGACATGACTCACCTTAACAGTGACCAGAGACATGACTCACCTTAACAGTGACCAGAGACATGACTCACCTTAACAGTGACCAGAGACATGACTCACCTTAACAGTGACCAGAGACATGACTCACCTTAACAGTGACCAGAGACATGACTCACCTTAACAGTGACCAGAGACATGACTCACCTTAACAGTGACCAGAGACATGACTCACCTTAACAGTGACCAGAGACATGACTCACCTTAACAGTGACCAGAGACATGACTCACCTTAACAGTGACCAGAGACATGACTCACCTTAACAGTGACCAGAGACATGACACCTTAACAGTGACCAGAGACATGACTCACCTTAACAGTGACCAGAGACATGACTCACCTTAACAGTGACCAGAGACATGACTCACCTTAACAGTGACCAGAGACATGACTCACCTTAACAGTGACCAGAGACATGACTCACCTTAACAGTGACCAGAGACATGACTCACCTTAACAGTGACCAGAGACATGACTCACTTAACAGTGACCAGAGACATGACTCACCTTAACAGTGACCAGAGACATGACTCACCTTAACAGTGACCAGAGACATGACTCACCTTAACAGTGACCAGAGACATGACTCACCTTAACAGTGACCAGAGACATGACTCACCTTAACAGTGACCAGAGACATGACTCACTTAACAGTGACCAGAGACATGACTCACCTTAACAGTGACCAGAGACATGACTCACCTTAACAGTGACCAGACATGACTCACCTTAACAGTGACCAGAGACATGACTCACCTTAACAGTGACCAGAGACATGACTCACCTTAACAGTGACCAGAGACATGACTCACCTTAACAGTGACCAGAGACATGACTCACCTTAACAGTGACCAGAGACATGACTCACCTTAACAGTGACCAGAGACATGACTCACCTTAACAGTGACCAGAGACATGACTCACCTTAACAGTGACCAGAGACATGACTCACTTAACAGTGACCAGAGACATGACTCACCTTAACATTGACCAGAGACATGACTCACCTTAACAGTGACCAGAGACTGACTCACNCCATAGTAATGTTAATATACCCTAATTGGAATATTATTAAATCATTTATTGTAATATCTCTGTCCACACTTAATAACCAGCAAACCCTAATAACGGACCAGTATGACCCCTCGCTGGACTGTCACGAATATAAGCTGAATATTAAATGAGGAATATCACAAGGAAAGGGATTATTAATCTTACCCTTTCCTTTCACTGCCACCACCTTCCAAAGGAATGAATGTGTCTATAATTATCGGTCCCCAGGAAGGAAGGGACTCGATAATCAGGGAACTCAACGGACCAGTGATTGAAATGAATGGATTATTTTAGTCTTATTGAACTGAACGGAGGAGGCTCTCGCTTTACTTTATTATTCCTAAGAATGGAGAAACACAAGGAAGTTCTAACACAGCACATGAAAATCGCATGAATAACATATATTAACACCAGGGGACAGATAACTCACCAAGATGAAATTAACAAATATTTTATTATTGTAACTGTATATTTAAATCACAATTGACATATAGCCTACTCTAATAACACCTACCAAAATAAATGAGGCAATGGAAATGCAATACCAATATGCAAGAAACGTAGGAGCACACTACCTTCAATCGAACCCTGCGGCCAGATGTTGATGGCGGCCCTCAGCCCCGTTGGGTGCGGGCTGGCTTGCCCTCCAGTCCCGAAAAACTCCCAAGACACACTAAATGAAATTTTGTTTTACCAGCTTATTGCTGGGAAGGATTACACCTCCCACCATCTAATCCAGCTCCAGGGCTCCACCCATTATTTTGGCAATGGCCAACCATTTTACACTTAGGCCTGAGGTCTGGCTCTCTAGGGCCAATAAGGACTTGGCTCTTATCTTCCGCCAATCATCTTCCCTGAGGTGCCGTGGAAGGCTACATGAATTCCTGAAGATTGAGTCAGTACTCCCCGGCTGTGCGATGGGAACAAGGTACCACTGTATTAGATTCCCGCAACTAGTGCACCTCCCAGCAATGTTTACCAAAACTGATTATTTATGTTCCAGCCCGTCTCCAGCAAGATAAAGGGTAGGGACACTTGACTCGCCTGGTATGGGTAAGGGACCGTTGAGAGGGGAAAGAGAGGGAATGAGAGGGGGAATGAGAGGGGGAGAGGAAGGATGGAGAGGGGAAACGAGTGGGGAGGATTGCGTGGAGACGCAAGGTATCACAGAGGTCGGCTGCACAACCCCTCAGGTCAACTCCTTGGACCTTGACAAATGGGCTACAGGGGGGGGGGGTGTGAAGGGGGAAGACGAATGACGGGTAAGGGAGAGGGAGAGAAAGGGGGAAGGAAAAAAGGAAGGAGGGGAGAAGGAAGGAGGGGAGAGGGGAAAGGGAGAACCAATGATCTGAGCACCAGATCATTACAGTCTGCCACAAGTTTTTCTTGGTGTGTCACCAGCTCTAGTGGACTGTCACCAGTGTTCTTGGTGTGTCACCAGTTCTAGTGGACACTCACCAGTTCTAGTGGACTGTCACCAGCTCTAGTGGACTGTCACCAGTGTTCTTGGTGTGTCACCAGCTCTAGTGGACTGTCACCAGTGTTCTTGGTGTGTCACCAGCTCTAGTGGACTATCGCCAGTGATCTTGGTGTGTCACCAGCTCTAGTGGACTGTCACCAGTGTCCTTGGTGTGTCACCAGCTCTAGTGGGCTGTCACCAGTGTTCTTGGTGTGTCACCAGCTCTAGTGGACTGTCACCAGCTCTTGTGGACTGTCGCCAGCTGTAGTGGACTGTCACCAGCTCTAGTGGACTGTCACCAGTGTTCTTGGTGTGTCACCAGATCTAGTGGTCTGTCACCAGCTCTAGTGGACTGTCACCAGTGTTCTTGGTGTGTCACCAGCTCTAGTGGACTGTCACCAGTGTTCTTGGTGTGTCACCAGCTCTAGTGGGCTGTCACCAGTGTTCTTGGTGTGTCACCAGCTCTAGTGGACTGTCACCAGCTCTAGTGGACTGTCACCAGCTCTAGTGGACTGTCACCGGTGTTCTTGGTGTGTCACCAGCTCTAGTGGGCTGTCACCAGTGTTTTTGGTGTGTCACCAGCTCTAGTAGACTGTCACCAGTGTTCTTGGTGTGTCACCAGCTCTAGTGGACTGTCACCAGCTCTAGTGGACTGTCACCAGATCTAGTGGACTGTCACCAGTGTTCTTGGTGTGTCACCAGTGTTCTTGGTGTGTCACCAGTGTTCTTGGTGTGTCACCAGCTCTAGTGGACTGTCACCAGTGTTCTTGGTGTGTCACCAGCTCTAGTGGACTGTCACCAGCTCTAGTAGTCTGCCACCAGTGTTCTTGGTGTGTCACCAGCTCTAGTGGACTGTCACAAGTGTTCTTGGTGTGTCACCAGCTCTAGTGGACCGTCACCAGCTCTAGTGGACTGTCACCAGTGTTCTTGGTATGTCACCAGCTCTAGTGGACTGTCAACAGCTCTAGTGGAGTGTCACTAGTGTTCTTGGCGTGTTATCAGCTCTAGTGGACTGTCACCAGCTCTAGTGGACTGTCACCAGTGTTCTTGGTGTGTCATCAGCTCTAGTGGACTGTCACCAGCTCTAGTGGACTGTCAACAGTGTTCTTGGTGTGTCACCAGCTCTAGTGGACTGTCACCAGCTCTAGTGGACTGTCACCAGCTCTAGTGGACTGTCACCAGCTCTAGTGGACTGTCACCAGCTCTAGTGGACTTTCCCCAGTGTGGTGTGTCACCAGCTCTAGTGGACTGTCACCAGCTCTAGTGGTCTGTCACCAGTGTTCTTGGTGTGTCACCAGCTCTAGTGGACTGTCACCAGCTCTAGTGGACTGTCACCAGTGTTCTTGGTGTGTCACTAGCTCTAGTGGACTGTCACCAGTGTTCTTGGTGTGTCACCAGCTCTAATGGACTGTCATCAGTGTCCTTGGTGTGTCACCAGCTCTAGTTGGCTGTCACCAGTGTTCTTGGTGTGTCACCAGCTCTAGTGGACTGTCACCAGCTCTAGTGGACTGTCACCAGCTCTAGTGGACTATCACCAGTGTTCATGGTGTGTCACCAGCTCTAGTGGACTGTCACCAGTGTTCTTGGTGTGTCACCAGCTCTAGTGGACTGTCACCAGCTCTAGTGGACTGTCACCAGTGGTCTTGGTGTGTCACCAGCTCTAGTGGACTGTCACCAGTGTTCTTGGTGTGTCACCAGCTCTAGTGAGCTGTCACCAGTGTTCTTGGTGTGTCACCAGCTCTAGTGGACTGTCACCAGTGTTCTTGGTGTGTCACCAGCTCTAGTGGACTGTCACCAGTGATCTTGGTGTGTCACCAGCTCTAGTGGACTGTCACCAGTGTCCTTGGTGTGTCACCAGCTCTAGTGTGCTGTCACCAGTGTTCTTGGTGTGTCACCAGCTCTAGTGGACTGTCACCAGCTCTAGTGGACTGTCGCCAGCTCTAGTGGACTGTCACCAGCTCTAGTGGACTGTCACCAGTGTTCTTGGTGTGTCACCAGATCTAGTGGTCTGTCACAGCTCTAGTGGACTGTCACCAGTGTTCTTGGTGTGTCACCAGCTCTAGTGGGCTGTCACTATCTCTAGTGGACTGTCACCAGTGTTCTTGGTGTGTCACCAGCTCTAGTGGGCTGTCACCAGTGTTCTTGGTGTGTCACCAGATCTAGTGGTCTGTCATCAGCTCTAGTGGACTGGCACCAGTGTTTTTGGTGTGTCACCAGCACTAGTGGACTGTCACCAGTGTTCTTGGTGTGTCACCAGCTCTAGTGGGCTGTCACCAGTGGTCTTGGTGTGTCACCAGCTCTAGAGGGCTGTCACCAGCTCTAGTGGACTGTCACCAGTTTTCTTGGTATGTCACCAGCTCTAGAGGACTGTCACCAGTGTTCTTGGTGTTTCACCAGCTTTAGTGGACTGTCACCAGTGGTCTTGGTGTGTCACCAGCTCTAGTGGACTGTCACCAGTGTTCTTGGTGTGTCACCAGCTCTAGTGGGCTGTCACCAGTGTGCTTGGTGTGTCACCAGCTCAAGTGGACTGTCACCAGTGTTCTTGGTGTGTCACCAGCTCTAGTGGGCTGTCACCAGTGTTCTTGGTGTCTCACCAGCTCTAGTGGACTGTCATCAGCTCTAGTGGACTGTCACCAGTGTTCTTGGTGTGTCACCAGATCTAGTGGGCTGTCACCAGCTCTAGTGGACTGTCACCAGTGTTCTTGGTGTGTCACCAGCTCTAGTGGGCTGTCACAGTGTTCTTGGTGTGTCACCAGCTCTAGTGGACTGTCACCAGTGTTCTTGGTGTGTCACCAGCTCTAATGGACACTCACCAGCTCTAGTGGACTGTCACCAGCTCTAGTGGACTGTCACCAGTGTTCTTGGTGTGTCACCAGCTCTAGTGGACTGTCACCAGAGTTCTTGGTGTGTCACCAGCTCTAGTGGACTGTCACCAGTGTTCTTGGTGTGTCACCAGCTCTAGTGGACTGTCACCAGTGTTCTTGGTGTGTCACCAGCTCTAGTGGACTGTCACCAGCTCTAGTAGTCTGCCACCAGTGTTCTGGTGTGTCACCAGCTCTAGTGGACTGTCACTAGTGTTCTTGGTGTGTCACCAGATCTAATGGACCGTCACCAGCTCTAGTGGACTGTCACCAGTGTTCTTGGTGTGTCACCAGCTCTAGTGGACTGTCACCAGCTTTAGTGGACTGTCACCAGCTCTAGTGGACTGTCACCAGCTCTAGTGGACTGTCACCAGTGTTCTTGGTGTGTTACCAGTTCCAGTGGACTGTCACCAGCTCTAGTGGACTGTCACCAGTGTTCTTGGTGTGTCACCAGCTCTAGTGGACTGTCAATAGCTCTAGTGGACTGTCACCAGTGTTCTTGGTGTGTCACTAGCTCTAATGGACTGTCATCAGTGTCCTTGGTGTGTCACCAGCTCTAGTTGGCTGTCACCAGTGTTCTTGGTGTGTCACCAGCTCTAGTGGACTGTCACCAGCTCTAGTGGAATGTCACCAGTTCTAGTGGACTATCACCAGTGTTCGTGGTGTGTCACCAGCTCTAGTGGACTGTCACCAGTGTTCTTGGTGTGTCACCAGCTCTAGTGGACTGTCACCAGCTCTAGTGAACTGTCACCAGTGGTCTTGGTGTGTCACCAGCTCTAGTGGACTGTCACCAGTGTTCTTGGTGTGTCACCAGCTCTAGTGGGCTGTCACCAGTGTTCTTGGTGTGTCACCAGATCTAGTGGTCTGTCATCAGCTCTAGTGGACTGGCACCAGTGTTTTTGGTGTGTCACCAGCACTAGTGGACTGTCACCAGTGTTCTTGGTGTGTCACCAGCTCTAGTGGGCTGTCACCAGTGGTCTTGGTGTGTCACCAGCTCTAGAGGGCTGTCACCAGCTCTAGTGGACTGTCACCAGTGTTCGTGGTATGTCACCAGCTCTAGAGGACTGTCACCAGTGTTCTTGGTGTTTCACCAGCTTTAGTGGACTGTCACCAGTGGTCTTGGTGTGTCACCAGCTCTAGTGGACTGTCACCAGTGTTCTGGTGTGTCACCAGCTCTAGTGGGCTGTCACCAGTGTGCTTGGTGTGTCACCAGCTCAAGTGGACTGTCACCAGTGTTCTTGGTGTGTCACCAGCTCTAGTGGGCTGTCACCAGTGTTCTTGGTGTCTCACCAGCTCTAGTGGACTGTCATCAGCTCTAGTGGACTGTCACCAGTGTTCTTGGTGTGTCACCAGATCTAGTGGGCTGTCACCAGCTCTAGTGGACTGTCACAGTGTTCTTGGTGTGTCACCAGCTCTAGTGGGCTGTCACCAGTGTTCTTGGTGTGTCACCAGCTCTAGTGGACTGTCACCAGTGTTCTTGGTGTGTCACCAGCTCTAGTGGACACTCACCAGCTCTAGTGGACTGTCACCAGCTCTAGTGGACTGTCACCAGTGTTCTTGGTGTGTCACCAGCTCTAGTGGACTGTCACCAGAGTTCTTGGTGTGTCACCAGCTCTAGTGGACTGTCACCAGTGTTCTTGGTGTGTCACCAGCTCTAGTGGACTGTCACCAGTGTTCTTGGTGTGTCACCAGCTCTAGTGGACTGTCACCAGCTCTAGTAGTCTGCCACCAGTGTTCTTGGTGTGTCACCAGCTCTAGTGGACTGTCACTAGTGTTCTTGGTGTGTCACCAGATCTAATGGACCGTCACCAGCTCTAGTGGACTGTCACCAGTGTTCTTGGTGTGTCACCAGCTCTAGTGGACTGTCACCAGTGTTCTTGGTGTGTCACCAGCTCTAGTGGACTGTCACCAGTGTTCTTGGTGTGTCACCAGCTCTAGTGGACACTCACCAGCTCTAGTGGACTGTCACCAGCTCTAGTGGACTGTCACCAGTGTTCTTGGTGTGTCACCAGCTCTAGTGGACTGTCACCAGAGTTCTTGGTGTGTCACCAGCTCTAGTGGACTGTCACCAGTGTTCTTGGTGTGTCACCAGCTCTAGTGGACTGTCACCAGTGTTCTTGGTGTGTCACCAGCTCTAGTGGACTGTCACCAGCTCTAGTAGTCTGCCACCAGTGTTCTTGGTGTGTCACCAGCTCTAGTGGACTGTCACTAGTGTTCTTGGTGTGACACCAGATCTAATGGACCGTCACCAGCTCTAGTGGACTGTCACCAGTGTTCTTGTGTGTCACCAGCTCTAGTGGACTGTCACCAGCTTTAGTGGACTGTCACCAGCTCTAGTGGACTGTCACCAGCTCTAGTGGACTGTCACCAGTGTTCTTGGTGTGTTACCAGTTCCAGTGGACTGTCACCAGCTCTAGTGGACTGTCACCAGTGTTCTTGGTGTGTCACCAGCTCTAGTGGACTGTCAATAGCTCTAGTGGACTGTCACCAGTGTTCTTGGTGTGTCACTAGCTCTAATGGACTGTCATCAGTGTCCTTGGTGTGTCACCAGCTCTAGTGGCTGTCACCAGTGTTCTTGGTGTGTCACCAGCTCTAGTGGACTGTCACCAGCTCTAGTGGAATGTCACCAGTTCTAGTGGACTATCACCAGTGTTCGTGGTGTGTCACCAGCTCTAGTGGACTGTCACCAGTGTTCTTGGTGTGTCACCAGCTCTAGTGGACTGTCACCAGCTCTAGTGAACTGTCACCAGTGGTCTTGGTGTGTCACCAGCTCTAGTGGACTGTCACCAGTGTTCTTGGTGTGTCACCAGCTCTAGTGGGCTGTCACCAGTGTTCTTGGTGTGTCACCAGATCTAGTGGTCTGTCATCAGCTCTAGTGGACTGGCACCAGTGTTTTTGGTGTGTCACCAGCACTAGTGGACTGTCACCAGTGTTCTTGGTGTGTCACCAGCTCTAGTGGGCTGTCACCAGTGGTCTTGGTGTGTCACCAGCTCTAGAGGGCTGTCACCAGCTCTAGTGGACTGTCACCAGTGTTCTTGGTATGTCACCAGCTCTAGAGGACTGTCACCAGTGTTCTTGGTGTTTCACCAGCTTTAGTGGACTGTCACCAGTGGTCTTGGTGTGTCACCAGCTCTAGTGGACTGTCACCAGTGTTCTTGGTGTGTCACCAGCTCTAGTGGGCTGTCACCAGTGTGCTTGGTGTGTCACCAGCTCAAGTGGACTGTCACCAGTGTTCTTGGTGTGTCACCAGCTCTAGTGGGCTGTCACCAGTGTTCTTGGTGTCTCACCAGCTCTAGTGGACTGTCATCAGCTCTAGTGGACTGTCACCAGTGTTCTTGGTGTGTCACCAGATCTAGTGGGCTGTCACCAGCTCTAGTGGACTGTCACCAGTGTTCTTGGTGTGTCACCAGCTCTAGTGGGCTGTCACCAGTGTTCTTGGTGTGTCACAGCTCTAGTGGACACTCACCAGCTCTAGTGGACTGTCACCAGCTCTAGTGGACTGTCACCAGTGTTCTTGGTGTGTCACCAGCTCTAGTGGACTGTCACCAGAGTTCTTGGTGTGTCACCAGCTCTAGTGGACTGTCACCAGTGTTCTTGGTGTGTCACCAGCTCTAGTGGACTGTCACCAGTGTTCTTGGTGTGTCACCAGCTCTAGTGGACTGTCACCAGCTCTAGTAGTCTGCCACCAGTGTTCTTGGTGTGTCACCAGCTCTAGTGGACTGTCACTAGTGTTCTTGGTGTGTCACCAGATCTAATGGACCGTCACCAGCTCTAGTGGACTGTCACCAGTGTTCTTGGTGTGTCCCAGCTCTAGTGGACTGTCACCAGCTTTAGTGGACTGTCACCAGCTCTAGTGGACTGTCACCAGCTCTAGTGGACTGTCACCAGTGTTCTTGGTGTGTTACCAGTTCCAGTGGACTGTCACCAGCTCTAGTGGACTGTCACCAGTGTTCTTGGTGTGTCACCAGCTCTAGTGGACTGTCAATAGCTCTAGTGGACTGTCACCAGTGTTCTTGGTGTGTCACTAGCTCTAATGGACTGTCTCAGTGTCCTTGTGTGTCACCAGCTCTAGTTGGCTGTCACCAGTGTTCTTGTGTGTCACCAGCTCTAGTGGACTGTCACCAGCTCTAGTGGAATGTCACCAGTTCTAGTGGACTATCACAGTGTTCGTGGTGTGTCACCAGCTCTAGTGGACTGTCACCAGTGTTCTTGGTGTGTCACCAGCTCTATGGACTGTCACCAGCTCTAGTGAACTGTCACCAGTGGTCTTGGTGTGTCACCAGCTCTGTGGACTGTCACCAGTGTTCTTGGTGTTTCACCAGCTCTAGTGGACTGTCACCAGTGGTCTTGGTGTGTCACCAGCTCTAGTGGACTGTCACCAGTGTTCTTGGTGTGTCACCAGCTCTAGTGGGCTGTCACCAGTTTCTGCTGTGGTGTGTCACCAGCTCTAGTGGACTGTCACCAGTGTTCTTGGTGTGTCACCAGTCTGCTTAGTGTGACTGTCACCAGTGTTCTTGGTGTGTCACCAGCTCTGTGGATGTCACCAGTGTTCTTGGTGTGTCACCAGCTCAAGTGGGCTGTCACCAGTGTTCTTGGTGTGTCACCAGCTCTAGTGGACTAGTCACCAGATCTAGTGGAATGTCACACGAGCTCTAGTGGACTGTCACCAGCTTAGTGGACTGTCACCAGCTCTAGTGGACTGTCACCAGTGTTCTTGGTGTGTCACCAGCTCTAGTGGACTGTCACCAGCTCTAGTAGTCTTGCTGTCTGTGTCACAGCTCTAGTGGACTGTCACCAGTGTTCTGTGTGTTCACCAGCTCTAGTGGCTGTCACCAGTGTTCTTGTGTGTCACCAGCTCTAGTGGACTGTCACCAGCTCTAGTGGACTGTCACCAGTGTTCTTGGTGTGTCACCAGCTCTAGTGGGCTGTCACAAGTGTTCTTGGTGTGTCACCAGCTCTAGTGGACTGTCACCAGTGTTCTTGGTGTGTCACCAGCTCTAGTGGGCAGTCACCAGTGTTCTTGGTTGTGTCACCAGCTCTAGTGAACTGTCACCAGTGTTCTTGGTGTGTCACCAGCTCTAGTGGACACTCACCAGCTCTAGTGGACTGTCAACCAGCTCTAGTGGACTGTCACCAGTGTTCTTGGTGTGTCACCAGCTCTAGTGGACTGTCACCAGTGTTCTTGGTGTGTCACCAGTTCTAGTGGACTGTCACCAGCTCTATAGTCTGCCACCAGTGTTCTTGGTGTGTCACCAGCTCTAGTGGACTGTCACAAGTGTTCTTGGTGTGTCACCAGCTCTATGGACCGTCACCAGCTCTAGGGACTGTCACCAGTGTTCTTGGATGTGTCACCAGCTCAGCAGTCGGACTGTCACCAGCTCTAGTGGACTGTCACCAGCTCTAGTGGGACTGTCACCTTTGTTCTTGGTGTGTCACCAGCTCTAGTGGACTGTCACCAGTCTAGTGACTGTACCAGTGTTCTTGGTGTGTCACCAGCTCTAGTGGACTGTCACCAGTGTTCTCACCAGCTCTAGTGGACTGTCACCAGTGTTCTTGGTGTGTCACAGCTCTAGTGGGACTGTCCACCAGTGTTCTTGGTGTGTCACCAGCTCTAGTGGACTGTCGCCAGTGGCTGTCACCAGCTCTAGTGGACTGTCACCAGTTTGGTGTGTCACCAGCTCTAGTTGACTGTCACCAGTTATTCTGGTGTGTCACCAGCTCTAGTGGACTGTCACCAGCTCTAGTGGACTGTCACCAGTTCTAGTGTACTTATCACCAGTGGTTCATGGTGTGTCACCAGCTCTAGTGGACTGTCACCAGTGTTCTTGGTGTGTCACCAGCTCTAGTGGACTGTCACCAGCTCTAGTGACTGTCACCAGTGTCTTGGTGTGTCACCAGCTCTAGTGGACTGTCACCAGTGTTCTTGGTGTCTCACCAGCTCTAGTGGACTGTCACCAGATCGTCTGTGTGTGTGTCACCAGCTCTAGTGGACTGTCACCAGTGTTCTTGGTGTGTCACCAGCTCTAGTGGACTGTCACCAGTGTTCTGGTGTGTCACCAGCTCTAGTGGACTGTCACCAGTGTTCTT